>MU172323.1:225400-331166 GCA_016695485.1 Suillus hirtellus | reverse complement strand
GCTTGGTAGGATTCACTTGGGAGCAGTTCAAATTAAAAGCCTGCGTGGGCACGGGGGGCAGAGTTATTGACATCATGCACTGAAATGATGGAATGGAGACGCTCGCCTCCGAGCCTTTATATTCTAGTCAAACGGTGTGGCCATAATTTACCCTCATGCTTAATAGGTTAACTCACCAAAGAGGAGACGGGTAAGTTCCAAAAAAGACTTGATGAACAACTTTGTTTATGTGACCCTGACACTAACGCTGTCAGGACTTTGACTGAGTGATTCGGACCTAGTAATAGGCGCCGTCACTCTTCCGAATATCCTAAAGCAGGTGTATATAACACACAGACTAGGGTGAGCGTCGATACCGAGCCGGTACTGATGAATGTGAACGTAATTCCGGCGTACTATGATGACTGACTCCGCTTGTGCCATGCATGAAGACTCGGATGTGGCCAGATGACGGCTGCCGCTGGCCATGCAAAGGCTTGGAAGACCAGGAGTCATGATGGTCACCTGTGCATGCAAAAGAAAGCTAGATCCGGAGAATCTTTGAATGTCTCAGGCTCGCGGTTTGAGTGCGACCTGATATTTCACCTTGCTTGCGCCATCTGACAAAATCTGACACCAATAATATACAATAATAAATATCAATAAACGTTCAATGTGGCTGTATGTCATGACTCAGTACGTGGGTTTTGGTAATTTGAAATAATCAAAGGTTTGCAGTCAAGACATCGTAGCCTCATTGGTGGCGACCTCGTATGTCCATACCCCATAAACTTACCCTTACCGATGATCATGTCCATTTGGGCATCATTTGACTATGTGGGTGCAAGTAAACTTATGCGCTACTGCAGGCTATAATCATAATTTGGTCTTGATAACGAATAATTGACAAGCAATGTCACGGTATACTCAAGATTCAAGCATATCTGCCTTTAATTTCCTGAACAAATCCCTCCATAGTATTGAACTTTACTCCTAAATTGATTAATCGTGGATCAGGGATAGCGGTATCCGGGTATAGTCCAAACTCGGACTGGAAAGCATACTAACAAAATATCATCAGCATCAAGATGTCAATCATACCGAACAATACCGACCATGTCGTCCATTTCCTGTGCAACATGTGAGCACATGGGCTACATTAGAGAGAGAGAAAATATTTGCAGACCTGCATTCCCGTGGTCTGCGAGGACACAAAAGACACCGGTTTCCCCAGCGCTGATGGTAGCAGTAAGATTAGATCAACAGAGTCCTGCGTTTTGACCACATACCCTGCTGGAGGATCGATGCAAATTGAGTGTACTTCAACTTTGCACTGACGGCATAGAACGTGCGGGAGAGAACCTCTGATTCAGGATCTTTGTAGTGCTTGAGAAGCGCTAACGCGCACTGGCCAAGGTCCCACTCGACCCACGTAAAATACTGAGGAGATTGAGCGTCATATCTGGCTACGGTTGCTTCCAGGCGATCGGAATCTAGCACAGGCGCAAGAATATTGTACCTGCCACAAAGTTTACATCAGCTATGCGTAGGAAAGCTTTAATCCAGGACGTCTTACTTCCAGAAATTCTCCGAAAACCAGCCTTAAATGATGAGTGTCAACTACTCGAAAGACGCCCAAAATGACATAATGAGATCGTCTCCGCTGTTCAAGAATCTATAGATGGGAAATATGGAAGATGGCATACACGTCAGACCAGCTTCGTTGTTTGGTCGAGAGCACGATCCTAGAGGTCCAAGGAAAATGCTGGGACCATCCACTGCTTTGGTAGATCCGGGCTGCATCAAGGCAGAGGAAGGTGTCGCTGTAAGCAATGCGACTTGGCTATGTAACATGACAGTCGGGGCAAGGTACAAAAACAATGAGAGTAGGAGCGCCGTGAGCATGAGCACAGGGGTGAAGTACAGGATGGTGCCTTTTGAAATGTTGGCTAGCATGGTTGAAGTACTAGTTGTGTAAAAGTATTGAGTTGAAAAAATGAATGTAGCGAGAGCCTGCTTGAATGTCATGGGACCGTGCGCGATAGAAACTAGGTGGACCGGTGAGAGAAGGGGACTGGAATGTACTTTTCCATAGTTTGGAGATCGATCTTATGTACCGCAGCAGGTATCATATGTCGATTTGGTAGCCTGTAGGACAAAGTGCAAGAACAAAGAAATCGCGCTCAGTGCAACGCAATTATAAATTGTTGCCTAGACATTTGCCTTTTGTTATGTGACTCGGATATAGAGCGAGGAATGGAAGCATCATCGAAAGGTCGAGACCGAAATATCGTTCGCATGAAATCATCCGGTCAATGGTACCGACCGGTCATATTCGTGCGTCTATCGAACAAATAATCACAAATAGACGGCGTCTGTCAGAAACTCAGAAATTTCACCGATCGCACAAGTTCAGTGCAGACCTGGTCTGCTGGTGCATGCAATGGAAATCGAATCACAGGTCATTCTGCCGAGAGAGCTTGATGATCTCTCGTCTTTCATTCAAGAAAAACCCGAATCATTGGCAACTGCCACTGCTGAGCTACGAGCCATAGCTCTCCGTGCAACCAAATTCATATTCGATCTTGGTGAGCAGATCAAACCCAATTCAATATCTGCACATGATGCAGCCGGGCTGAGTAGTTCATAGCTTTGCGGTCGGAACCTGCCTCTCTGCCTCATATTGAGAACCTTCTGTCTTCACTCAAACAATCTCAAGCACCACAGACGAGATCACAGACTCGCGCTAATGCCAAACGGAAGAGGAGTCCAAGTCCTGTACTGGAATCCCCGAAGAAGGTCACTATAAAAAATACACCACTACCCTCACTTTTTATTGAGGATATGAATGAAGGTCAAATTTGGCAGCAGCTGGACCTTAGAGCTGCACCTCTTTGCAGTAATCTTCTGCTGCTAGAGGGCGAGACTGAAGATGACATGGAATTACCAGATGGGATGTACGACGATCAGGAGGACGAGGAAGGTGACGAGGTATGAGAAGAAAGCGAAGATTCTGAAGAGATAGAGCACACGGACGATTCTGAAGAAGACACTGGTGGGTCAGAAGAAATGACTGACCTTCGCAAGGAGCTGTCTGAAGACGAGGAGGACGATTCAGATCATCATCCATCTCTTCTTGACATCGTCAAAGTAAAATCCTCTGTAAAACATGCAGTCGCAAAGAGACCCAAATCAGACCTTGACAACGATTTCTTCAGTATGGACGCATTCAATCGTGAAACGGAAGAGGCCAAAGCAACTGCTGTTTCCCGTGGTCAACTACGACGGAAATCGGATGATGATGACGACAAAGGTGACAGTATTGATCCCTTCAGGCCAATAGATGACGTCTATGACTCTAATGACAATGGTTCAGAAGACGGCGCAGGTATGCAGTCTTGTACTCTTTTTGTCACGTGTAACTCACATAACATGCAGAACCGCTCTACAAAGATTTCTTCAATGCTCCCAGGGGCTCCGGTTCGAAAGCTATTACGAATACTTCTTCCTCGAAGTCGAAAGTGTGATTTAGTGAGCAGGCCAGATTCCAGTAAGGCCAGTCATATTCTTGTTGGTATCACTTATTCACAACCTGGCTGCAGATATGACTACTTATGAAAAACGTATGGCAGCACTGCAATTACAGATCAAGGAGCTCGAGGCGGAGAATGTTGCTAAGAAGGACTGGGTATTGATGGGGGAGGCCACGTCGAGATCTCGACCTCAAGATTCTTTGCTGCAAGAAGATTTAGAGTTTGAACGAACGATGAAAGTGGTGCCTGTCATCACTGAAACTGTGGTTCAAGGTCTGGAAGAGCGAATAAAAGCTTGCATAAAGGATGGCCGATTCGACGATGTCGTGTGGATTCATGCTATCGACGATAAACCTTTCCTTCCATCACGATTTTTTGAGCTCCAGGACACCAAATCTTCCCAGTCACTTGCTCAAATCTACGAGGATGAGTACGTTGTCGCACAGAATGGCGGTACGGGAGGTGACGACAGAGACGGTCGGCTCAAGAAGGAGCATGACGAAATTACAAAACTCTGGGATAGTATATGCAGCAAGCTAGATGCACTTTGCAACGTGCATTACACTCCAAAAACGGTGATACTGACGTGTGTCTACACAATATATTTCGACTAGTTTAAAGGGCAAGTAGCAATCTGATTGACTAGATTTTGCAATCCATCCTTTTGCTCTGGAGTCATATTATTGAACCTGTCAATGAGTGTCGTGTGGTAATCCTGATTGTTCTTAACCCACAATTCGGTGTCGATCACTGCACCTGTTTTCCGCTCTTCTAAGGCCCAGTGAAAGAGAATAGCTGTCATCGTGAATAATGGTCGCAACTTCTCGACACTGAGTGCGGATACATCTGGCGGGCCAGCCTGAGGCGATGGAGCTGGGTGGCCGCTAATGTAGCGATGATACTGGTACCTGCTGTCATACAGCAGATACCCGATGTAAGCCATGACGGCTGGGTTGCCAAAGGGAATGACAATTGTGTGCCCATTGATCTGACAGCGTTGAAATGAGATCATCGATCTCGAGAGATTGAACACATGACTTACTGTGAGTGTGACGTCGAGAAATCTCGAATCATCTGCTGTTAAGTGCAATACTCGATCCCCGCGGTTGATAAGATGCGTGACGGCCACCTGATAGGTTTGTAGGTCGAATCTAAAAAATACAAATAATCTTGTGACATCCTTCATGTCACTTCGGATGGAATCAACTATGTTTGCGAGGCCCTTTTCCTGGGAATGACGAAAGTCTTGGGCCCAGTCGCGAAGTTCCACTTTTCAATCGATCAGTGGTATCGTCGAATCGGAAGTTTAGGAGAGCATACCTGACTGATTGTTGATTGCAGTTTCCCAAGACCTTTTCACCATAGAAGCGATTTCCGCCGTTGTAGGTAACAGCGATTCGTTGAAAACGGTAAATCTCATCTGCTCTCGAAGAGCTGATGTAAAATCGCCAGTGTTTGAAGGTATAAATGTATAATCCTGAACAGGTTTCTTGTCTTCGTCTGAGTCAACGGTAGTTTTGGCCTTCATGAGGCGCTGGTGGGATGTACGCGATTTAACTTTAGTGACACGTTCCCGCTTGGGAGCCATGGGAGTTTTATTCGGAATCATGGGCTGGGTGAGCTCGGGCACTGTCAGAGCGGGCCGCGGCGATGGCTCATTCAAGTTTGGCATGGGGTTATCATTGAAGCTGGGGGCGAAGTGTTGATCTTGCGATGGCCACTCTTTGGGCCATACAGCGCTAAAGGAAGTTGGAATGACTTGGAGACTTGGGGATTGAGGAGGCAGGAGCTGATGATGATTAGCCGATGACGGCTGACCCGTTGGCATGACAGGTGGTGGCAGGAACAACGAGTGATGTTGATATCCTCTGTGATGATGGTCATGGTAAGGATGATCATGTCCGAGTCCCATCATCATGGTTTGGGGGGGCCACTGCCCACTGGAACCAATCATCCATGGGAGCTGATGATGAGGATTGTGACCAACAGCCCCAGGATGAGTACTACGGCTTGATCCAAAGTTGAAGAACCGATCAACCTCGAGGGCGTCCGACGACACACCCACTGGCGATTCACTGAGGTGTTCAAAATCGGTTAGCAAGTCACTACCACGATGGTCACTGCGGTTGTGCTCGGTGGCAGAGGCCGCGTTCATCGGAGTCATCACGGCAGCGACTCAGCGGATGGTGGAGATAGCTAGCAGGACTCGAATTTGGAATTTACTCATCTTAAACTTTGCCAACCCAGACTCAAGGCAGGCTCGTGCAGCAACACATGAACTTCATAGTATCAATTGAGTGAATTGATTATGTTCTGTAGCCCCGATAGGAACTGTGCCAAATCCAATTATGCAATGAACAAACAAAGAGACAAACTCACTCTTCGGACAAGCTACAACCCTCATCGAGGTTCCCATGATGGGATTCGGCCAAAGATACATCCACAAGCTCCTCAGACACTACGCGAGCATTTACGAGTCCGTATCCCATGGTACGCTGCCACTCTGAGAACTTGAGGCAACATTAACCGTCGTACTAATGTCAGACAGCTTGCACGTACTATCTATGTGGTGCGTGCAAGTACGGCGATAGATGTTGCAATGAGCATCCAGCGGATAGAGCACAACAGAGTGGTGTTGGTAGTACGTTGTCCGGGGAAGATACCTTTGGACTGGCTCCTTCCAAGGAATGCCCGATATTGAGTTTCGTGATGTACTTGACTGTTGTATCTGACGAGTCAATGACCTTGGTTTGCCCATCCAGATTTCTGATCCACTACCTCCCCTGGGGTTTTGAGCAGTATGTTGATCTTTCTGTAAGTAATTATTTCCGTTCACCTCGTGCCTGAACTAACTTTTTCTCCTCACTCACCACTGATACCAATCGATCGCTTTCACAGTGGACGTGGCCGCACCCCGACTATATTGTCCCCTGGGTTTTTCCAGTCAGCCAACTTGACATAATCCGAAAACCAGTATTTCTTGCGCCCACAGTCGTCGAATGGCCTCGGTGGCTACGTGTTTTATTACTCAATATACCGCTCCCTCATTCGTTTCCTCGGAGCGGACGACAAATTGGTCGTCATGTCTGATCTCAACACCAACTTGATCACCGCTTGGAATCAGATGCTCGTGACCAACGACTTCTTGAATCCAGACACCGGCCTCGCCGATCCGAAGCCTATATTTGGAACAAGCAATTTTGATGTTTTCCGTTGGCCCAGTTTGGCGAATGGCATGTTGAGATCCGCATGGCATCTTATATCACGTACCTGCTTATGCCAGGGGTTCCATTGGTAGGAGCTATACTCGAATGCCTGCCCCTGCAGTACTTACCTTTTACAGATATACTATGGCGAGGAGCAGAATTTCTACTTGTACGACTCCACAGTCTCAAACTATCTATCTCTTCGGGTAGGTCACTAACTCCTTGAAGTGATTACTTTTTTCACACTGCTACTTTCAGCCGTCAAGCTATGATGAGCAACAAGGCTTGGTAGCGCCACGGGTGCTACAAAGTTAGATTCGTCCAATACCCTAACATGCCGCTTCAGTCCACCTTAATGGGATGTGATGACGATTGGAACTCGCTCGATCATTTTGATCCGACGACGGACATGCGTCGCCTACTAAAACATTTCTTGTACCCCGGAACCACTTACAACGCCATCCAAGATGGCTTCGAACTCGTACAGCTTGGAAACTGGACCTACTTAGTCGAGTTCCCAGGTTCAAACAGCACCGCAACCGAATTGGGGCTCTGGTCCCGTATCACGTGCAGGTATGTGGGTGGAACGACAGTGAGGAACTTGCATTCTCCATATGAGAACTATACGCTCGTGGATTCGGGATTGTCATATCATAATAACAGAGAGGGACCATGGTATGTGGTCCATCTGCTGCTGCGCAAGGGCGAAGCGAACAATGTCATGGTGTTCCCCGAGTCTGATTATGTATGCAGATTTCAACTACACTGACGGCTGGTACACGTTCACGCACCGTGCCTATGGAGCGGATATGTCTAGGTACTTAGGCGACTTCACACTGAGTTGGTCGAACTGAACGAGTTGGGAGAATGTCACAACCAACGTCCGCTGGAACAATTTTGTACAATTTGCATGGAAAATCTAGAGTAAGTACATCTCATATCACCAATCTCTGCAGCCGCTGAATCACACTTTCGGTATGCTAGACTCTTCGATGCTCTTTTCACCCGGTCTGAAAACTCATAAGTCTTCAGATTTTTTTTAGTTTGAAAACGCCTTACCTATATGTACTTAACGCGCGCGAACCCTGAGGCCTAGGATATATTCCAGCTCGGACATCTCCAGTTCGAACATCCGGTGCTCCCTTGCAACCCATAGGATCACCATCGCCCGTACGTCATCTGGCCAGACCGGGGGTAACGGATAGGGAGGGATCGGCAATTCCGGGCGATACACCTGCTGGTGCACGCGGCCTCACGCGGCAGCCCAAACGACATACATCAATTCCTGAATGACGTCAGCGTGTCAGCTTTAAAATAAGTATATCACTTACCAACTGCCTGTCCATCAACATAAATCTAACCTCCCGAGGCCTCGGTACGTGTTGGAGAAGGTGTCGAGGAATCTGTTGGTTATCGATTATCGGTGAGTAGCCGATGTCAGAACATCAACGACGCACCTCATGATTTTGGTTTCCGACTCCATTAGCGTTGTTGCCGTTGTCGTTGTTCATACTAGTACTAGAGTTTGTAGATAGGAAATCACACCGAAAGCCAATGAATACATACCTGCGTTATGGAATGATCGTGTCCAGGAGAAACATCCCAATTTGGATAGGGATATATTTAAAATGTCTCCGGCATTTTCCGGATGAACAATCGATTTGGGTCTGTTGTAGCGATTCACATTTATGAGGCCAAGTTCTCGTCGTGCACTCCACGAATCGTTCGCAGTTAGCACCGGCCAAACCCTTGCTTGGTGAATTCCTGATGTCACATTTACTGTCGCATAGTCACCAGCGCTTGGAACATGATACTATGTCAGCTCACATCAAGAAGGTCAGTTCTTTGCACTCACTCCGAGAATACATAGTAACCAAGACAGAGCACTACAAATATCAGAAGAAGGCTGCAGCATGTGTAGGTGAGTATTATCATACTCGTTCTGTGACTTTTACTCACTGGCGTCTTCTTTCGATGGTGCAAGCCAGCCGCGATGGCACCGAATTGCCTTTCACTTCCCCACATTGCAACTCCTTAATCGTCCGTCTCGGGGATACTTGTCGAAAGGCTGCAGCGTGTGCAGGTGAGTATGACCATAGTACTCGTTCTGTGACTTCTACTAACTAGCGTCTTTTTTCGATGGTGCAAGCCAGCCGTGATGGCACCGAATTGCCTTTCACTTCCCCACATTGCAACTCCCTAATCGTCCATCTCGGGGATGCTTGTCTTCAGTGAAAGGATGCGGATGTGACGTGTCCTGGGCACCTGTGACTCGGACTACAGATACCACTTATGAGTAATATCTAGAAATCTCCTCACGTCAAAGGTTCTTGAATTTTGAGGGTAGTTCGGAACAATAGGCTTGCAGTCGTCGTGGTGAGTGGCGAACTCTGAATCAGTCGTCACACTGCCGAGTAGTGCAGTACTAGTTGTGGACTAGTGTCCGGGAAACACATGCGACTTGGCGTGCAGGCCAGTTACTTGTAGAATCTATATATACCTCCACTTAGTGCAGACAGGTCCGGTTGGTTATAACTTAGCACCTGTAGTACCACCTGCCGCAGCATGTCACAATTTCGTGATGAAGTCCAATGCATGCTGACAGTGCCAAAGGGACATTCTAGGACAAAGTCTTGGATGGGGTCTTAATTCAAAGCATAAATAAGAAGAGACAGGAACGCGTCAACAAGGTTGAGATACATGTGCTGCCATCCCTTTCATGCAGTGACGGCGGCACATCACAATTTTGATACTAAGTCTAATACTAATATACATTTGCTGACCGGTGCTAAACGTACTTCCCACAAGAAGGTCATGGATGACCTTGGATGACATCTTAATTTATAAGAAAAAAGTAAATGGTAAACGATGTTGAGAAAAGTGTGCTACTACACCTCATGTGTTGCGATAGCGCTGTGTCACAACTTTGCGATGGACTTGAATAGCATTATACATTGGATGAGCAGTGCCAAAGCTACTTACCACGATAATGTCTTGAATAGAAACGTAATTCAACAAATAAATAAGGCAAATCGACAATGCTTGAAATAATTGGCACAAGCAAACTATCACCCCCCATCTATTGCAATGGCGCAATCTCACAACATCGTCGTGGACTGCTCGCGTTACTCTACATTTACGGATATCGATGGCTATGTATCTACAAGTCAAATTTCTCGCAGTATATATGATATTATTTAGCAGGAGCAGAATTGTATCTTTCTATAGTTCTCACGGCTACAATATCAAGGAAACATCAATTCACTGATGTTATAGTT
The DNA here is from genome assembly GCA_016695485.1 of Suillus hirtellus. Classification (NCBI taxonomy): domain Eukaryota; kingdom Fungi; phylum Basidiomycota; class Agaricomycetes; order Boletales; family Suillaceae; genus Suillus; species Suillus hirtellus. Next base: position 321,170 of record MU172323.1, on the reverse strand, counting down.
GCTGCTCGTTTCAATATTTATTAATCCGCAGGTTCGCAAGTGAATTGCAACCACGACTAGTCTTTCCTAAGTAGACCTAATGTGTAATGTGTATTGATCATGCAAAACAAATACACGACTTGGAGGGTAGAGCTTAGAGGATAAATCGAGAGGCGATTGAATGTGCCACAAGGCTCGCAAGAATTGAACCCTCCAAATTAATCCACGAGGCCGTAAGTGCTGCCAGCAGCCGGGTTGTCGAGCTGACTCTTTCGTACGTACCCATCCTTTTCTGTACCTACCTAATCCCTTTCCCGTTCCTACGTACATAGTATAGGTGGTATGATCCGTAGCTATGGTGATCTTTCAATCCAAGACTTGAGTCCTTTGGCCGTTCGCAGTTCTAGCCTCTTTATTCGTAAAATTGACGCCGATCAATTAATCGCTATGATATCAACAAACAAACACGTGAAAACTGTCAAGAATAATACAATAAAGTGTCATGCATCGCCATTGGCAAAACGTCTCTGAAAGGGTATTCAAAGAGAAAATGAAGGTATCACGATCACAGTCCTCTAACCCTCTAAACTACCAACACTTCAGAATACTAGAGCACCAGCTAAGGCGAGAACAAGACCACCGGCCAATGAGGTTGAAGCACCAGCGCGAGTGGCAGCGCCAGATTGGGTTGACGACGGGGTCGCGCTAGTGGCAGCGGTGGTAGCAGAGGTACTGTGGGTGCTTGTGCCAGAAGAAACAGTAGAGGGCACGGAAAGGGTGCTTGCAACGGAGGGCGCAGTTTGTGTGCTAGATGGGACAGCGAGCGTAGTTTCACTTGATATGAAGCTACTTGAAAGCAGAGTAGATGAAGCCACTGACCCAGAGCTAGAACCACCTGCAGAGGTAGAATTAGCCACTGAGGTCGTACTTCCAACTGAGGAGAGTCCAGTCGAACTACCTCCAAGTGTCGAAGATCCAGGTGTTGAAGTGATGTCAGAGGTAGAACTTCCAGTCGAACCGGTGACGCTGCGAGGTGCATTGTCATCAATGATATATTGAACAAAGGAAAACATACTGACCTAAAAGTACCGGACCAGCTCTGGTAACCGTCGCTGGTTGAGGTGAACACCAGGTAACTGCGTCACTTATTAGATGCAACTCAAATTAAAATAATGGTTGAACACACTAGCCGCCATCACCGCTAGTCGATGGACTGGGCTGTGCAATTATGCGCGGTGATTAGCGAATCGATAAATACGAAATGAAAGACACGTACAGTGAATGTGAAGGAATGCGTGCTGGCAACGTTGACGGAGGGAAGCGACTGCGTCAAGACCTGCAAGACGACATGCGTGAGTAGTTGACTGGGGCTGCAATCTCTTTACCATCTCGCCGTTGTACAAGCCAACAGTGCATTCTCCAATGTCGCTCAAGAGAGGGCTCTGACCATCGTCAACCCACTCCACACTGCAAGGCTGACCTGCTTGGCAAACAGTTGATTGTACCGGGCTCGTTACCTGTTTGAAACAGAAAAAAGTCAACCAAAAAAAAAAAATTAAATGGATCGACGACGACTGACATAGACACCAGCTTGAACAAACGCGAGGCGGGAAACAAGGAGAGCAAGAGAAACAAGAGTCTTAGAAGTGAACATCGTGAAGGGGGCTTGAATTAGGATCTTGGTACTTAGTACACGGAAATTTTTTTGGAGCTGGTGGGATACAAGAGCAAAAGCTGAGAGAGCGTAATGAAAGAATGTTGAATTTATGGGTTCAGGGAAGCGAACAACGTTGCAACCATGAATGGGATGGGTGTTAACAATTTGCGCAAAGAATCTAAGACGGGTTCGATTTCTTTAGGTAATTACGTACAACTTAGTTGCAGAAGTTGATCTTCTCACGTTGAATTCCGTTCACATTGATTTCCCAGTTTCAAACCAAATTCTCCCTTGAGGGATACTCACTCCGTTCGAACAGGATAAGTAGTAGACCATCACTCTCGCTCTCGGCGTTCCTGCTCGAATGGTTGACCATGACCGTCTCAAGCGCCAACTTGGCGAGCATCACAACAACAATCTGCGTGCAATTAATATCCGAATAGGGACGCTACTACTAGTCACATCACTGACCTCCATTTGATCATCCTCTAGAACAATACCTCGGGGTCTCCACGAGGATCCAGCGCTAGTGAGTATCCTTTTATCTTCATGTCAAAGCAACCAAGCCCTCTTTCACCGCTTCAGAGTGTACTGCCATCTAATTGCCATTCGACCCTACTGGCTACGCATTAAACCCGAGAGCAACAAGAAAGGGAGTCAAATTCCTACATATTCCTATGTGCTCCATGACACGTCATATGAGTCCGTGAGGACCTGTGTATGCGTTGGTGTCGTTAGTGCTCCACCATGTATCCCGGCACTGCGCACAACCCACCCTGAGTGACGAACTCATGTGGTACAGCACATCAATCGGTGCTAGTCGCGAAGTCGGCCCTCCCTGGCCCTTTTCATTGACACGATCTACGCCTCTGACAGCATTGACCTCAGGCTAACACTGCCTAGCATATCACGGAGATTGTATCCCACGTGTGTCCAAGTGCCATCGAACGTTGTAACGCGAAATCTGGCCCCATTTGACATGAATCATGACCTCAAACGGCAGAACCAATGTAACGTTGTCAGGTGTTAATGGCCGCACTTCTCCAGCGCCATCTCGTATACGGCCCTTCACCGATCATATTCGGCATATACATATGTACATACAACCTCTGACATGCCGTGAAGCATGCTTGCGAATCTGGTTTCGGAAGAAAGATACAAATTTCCAGCACGTGCATGTCGCAGCTGTCATCAGGGAGAGTACTGGTCAGGTGGGTCAGATGCAGATGGTCATAACAATTACTAAACATCAAGTACATGGCGATGCCTTCAAGCCCTTCTCCCATTTGCTCCCGGTAATATCAACGGGAACTGAAGTCGCATCGGAGTGTATCTTATCTGCAAGTCGGAATCTCCCGTCAATGCGAATGCGGTATCTCCTCAATGTCGCCTTGTATAACCTGCGACCAATCTCTGACAATTACGTGATAACATTGGCACTCTGACATCTGTGAGTTATCAATCACTTTGCAAGCTTTAGCATTCTACGATCCGTCTTCAACCGTCCTTTCTCTCGAAATCGATTCGCAGACTTTCTGAGCCTTCGTCATCAGAACTGTACTGCGTGGCTTCTCAACATTTCTATCAATAGATGTTGACACTCTGGAGTATGCAGCTTGGGCGGAACTGGCGCAAGTAATCGAGGAGCCTCACAAGGTTTCGATTCCTACCATGAGGGATCCGACCGGCTCTATCTATGTATCCCTGCCTCCGGAGCCAAGATCATGACCAGCCGTAACCATGGACAGTAGGTTGACGTCACAAGACAGCTGGTAATCATCGGCTGACGGACATGAATATAGAACAAACTGCCCATTCCTACAACGTCTCATTGAAATCCCTGCTCTCACCAATATAATTACAGTCTACATGTTGTGTTGTTACAAGTTAATAGCCGACACAATGGACAAGAATGACTGCGTTTCGGGGGCACTGCGGCCACAGGATAATAGTGGCCACAGTGGCATAGTTGTGGCACATTGTAGAATAAAAAGAATGCGACATCGAGGTTATCCTGACGATCAACAGTCTTTTTCGACGACTCTCACAGAACTCTCACACACCATGCCAACTACCCCTATGCCGACGAGAGGTTCTGGTGATCTGTCCCAGGTGTATGGCGACGATTGGTCAGACAAAGAAGTCTTTCTGCAGGCTACTGGGCTTCACAAAAACTCTAACCCCAGTAATCCCAGACACGTCCTCATCTACTGGGTGAACGCCGCTCTTAGCGGTGGCTTTGAAGTCTGGGATATCACCCAGCTCGAGATGCACGGGCACTGGCACCAGTACCATTATCCCAATGCGCTCAAAGTTAACACAAAGGAACGTTCACGCAACCAGACAATATCCTTGGGGATATTCACATCGGAACAGCGCGAGCAACTGCTTGAGCTCGCAGCGGATGTAGAATATGATCAAGTTACCACCGAAAGCTGCATCTGGATGCGTAACCTTCTCGCGAAGATGGTTGAAGAAAAGCTCATATCTCATAATTTATTTAATACCATCCGAGAGGATGTGCCTCTTCCTTCTGCATGAGACTTAAGGTCAGTTGCGGAATTTGATTCTTCCGAAAATGAACTCAAAGTCCCTTGATTGTTGACAGGATACACTTAATATGAGCATGGTCGGACTCTCCATGGCGATCTCATTATATCAGTCAGTACTTTGTGAACCCTACATGACATGTATATACTACCTAGTTTGTCTTAATACGTATGTATTTCTGAACCACGCATTTCCTATATCATTTATACGAACTTGAAAGCCCACAAATTCTGGGTCGTTTCCCCGTCCCACGTTGATGCTAAGACTGTTGTCGAAAGGAAAGTCCGTCTTGAAGCTCCATGAATGGATATATGTAAGGAAGAGTCTCAGTCGTTCCTACTTAATTCGAAGATCAGGGCGAGTGCTTATTGTATACCAGAAGGCTGAAGACAAAGTGTGATTCAGATGACGCTCAATTTCGGGTCGTCCAGGACAAGACCTTTCGTCATATTGATGATCGAAGGATTCCCAGAATGGAGCCCTGGTGAGAAGAGTGAGCGGAACACGAACTCGTGCTTTAGCAAGATCGGGAATGAGTCTAGGTATTTCGAATGCTGAGTCCGGACCATGGATTTCGTAAGAACGATGTCCGAGTCTTTGATCAAAGCTGTGTGCTTAAAAGATAAAGATGATGGAACTGTATTAGTGGTAGAAGCCTTCGAGCAGGAATTGGTTTTGAACAGAGCTTCGCCTACTTTGTGGCCCGGGGTCGTAGGAGTGAGTGGATTTAAGAAAAGTGAAAGTGTACCCTATCTTATTGGAACAAGGTCTAGGCATGTCACGGCAACAGGGGGGTATCTGGTTTATCTAAGTAAGACTCGTTGTTGGCAACTTCTTCGATAAAGTTCGGGTCCGCATGTTGGCTAGCCCATTTCTTGTTGTGGGCAGCCCGTGCGAGGTTCCACAACCGATCCTCAGAGACTCGAAGGTCTGTCCTGGTTTTCTTCCCATAGACATAGAGTCGGAGTAAGTCCACTTTCCCCTCGGACATAGCCTGGTGGTTGTCAAGGTTGTAAGATCGTACACTCTTACCTCCGGCTCCTTCTGGGGCTCAAGATTCGAGGTGTTCATAATAGTGTTGTTGACGGGAATACATAGAGTTTGATGGGTACATGTGCTTGAATCTTCTTCTGAAAAGAATATGCGGGTGAGTGCGGAGAAGAAGGAATACAGGCTGGGCCTGGCGCACGCGTCGTTTCTTAGAACGTCCAGGAATGAATATTTGAATTGAATGGCCAACTCCGATGGGCTGTCCTAGAGCTGGCTTCAGGCGGAGTTTAAACGCTGTTCGACGGTAGTACTTCCCGAACAGCGCGCTCTTGTGGTCGGCGGTGCGTACAGTCTTCTCATATCTAACCATTAATGATTCTCTATTGGCTGACTGCGCTACTGATGTTAGCAACCACTCCATATAGCAACTTGTACGTACCTCGTCAGCTCATCGATGTGACCCAACTATCATAACTTCGAATGAAGATGTTATAAATGTGTAGGCAAATAAAACACACGTTGCACTTTCCCGAACGCTGGCTTTACGATACACCTGTGAGTCCTCAAATTTCCCCTGTAAGACTACTCAATATTTAGGATCAACTATTACTGTATCAGAGAATTGTAAGTGATCCTGTTTATCCATGATTGATCGCATGCTCACCTCACCAATCATTATTACAGCACCCGATCAAAACCTCCGGCAGGCATGGGCGATATTCTAGATATTTCACCCGCACCATTGACCTTGCGAGATTAGAAGTTTCCGACGCATTATGAACTAGAAGGCTAGTCATTGCTCTTAATTGTGGCCAATGATCCTCTTCAGCTCAGGATGATAATGTCAATAGGTGAAACACGATCACGGTGCGATGCATTGGTTAACACGACTTTACACTCAATGGTTGGTGGATACGCAGACGCTCTGCTCCGGGTGATCACTTCTCTGTGCTTGTTCCGCAACCCAGAGTACAAGTGGGAGTAGACGAGTAGGCCTTCTATGGCAAAAAAAATGATGACTAGAACCGGAGGGATCGTCAAGCACGTTTGTAGATCAGCCCCGTGACCGATTGGGTGGCCAGGCCTGGTCGAATTCTACTTCAGCGCATCCAGAGACCTTATGGCAGGACTGTTCAGCGCTTTCAGCACAGTATCGCTTCTTCAGCTATCTTCTACTTGTCGGTGGTCGATGACGAAACAGTCATTATCTTGTCTCCTCTTGCCTCACACGTTCCGCCTGCATGCGGACATCGGTGGATGCGGCTTTGTCCCCCGTGACCAATCTAATTGCAATGGCGGGATTTACCGCCACAGTGTTTCCTGGCAGAGAAATCAAGATCACGCTTGATGCATCCTTTTGCCGGAGGGATCATGCAAATCTTCAAATTGGTGACGTGAGGAGGTCACAGCCGAGCAGCCTCAAATCTAGCCGTTACTATCGCACACAGCTTTTTTCTGTGTGACGGCCTTCGAATTGTGAAAAAAAAAAGTTGATGGTTCCAAAACCGTTGGTTTTTTATTACAAATCACCCGCAGGGAGCTCAGCTGGAGCAATATTGTCGTAGATGAAGTTTGACTTAGCCTCCCTAGCCAGTCCACATCTTCTAGATTTGTTGTGAACCGAGTAATTTGTTGATCCTAACGAAATTCTTTTTTGCCATCTCCGGCCCCTCACCTCGTTATTCTCACAAAGGGCTTACGTTTTCCGACACGTCCGGTGACCTCTCCACCACCAGGACTTTCCTGGACTGGCATGCCATGAAAACGCCAGGCCTCTTCAAATTCGCCTTCTGCATGTATGCACATTCGAACACGATCACCATACGGACGGCATTTCGACATTAACTCAAACAACCAAATTAAGTTTAAGCCTTTCAGATATCGCCACTCTACATTCGAGGCGGGGACTGGGAAGAAGCCTGCGAAAAGCTGCCAGTGGCTTCGAGAATAGTCACAAAGTAACTGGCAACAAGTCGCTTTGCCAGAAGATCCATCACATTTCATTAATATTTCTCCCTGAAAACGCGGGGAGAGCGCGTCTTCTGTTCAGTTTTCGTAATATTAGAATGTCGAGATGATGTCAAGTACTAGTTTAAGATGAATAAAAATCACGAGCTACAGCAAAAACTGTGGACAAATCCGGACTCGAACCGGAGACCCCCCGCATGCTAAGCGGATGTGATAACCAGCTACACCATATGCCCTACGAACTGTAGCAGACATTTGACTACTTTGATACCGTTGAGATGACTGATCGATTTCTTGAGCGAATCGATCAACTCAAGATTAACTTGAACAATATCCACGATGGCTGGCACGATGACGATCAAACTTGTATTCAGCGGTGGACTCGAGTTACTATTTGGCAACGAGCGGAATCAGTCGGTTCTCATCCCTTCATTTGTGCCATCTGATAATTCCACGCACTCTTCTCCGTCCTCATCTTCATCTACTTCATCATCATACAACGACACGCCCTCCACAGGAGAGACGAAGGCAGCAGATCTGGAGTACTTGATTTATCACCTTCGTGATCATTTACTCAAAGAGCGCCCGGAATTGTTTATGGAGAATGGGACTATGTGCGCTGTCTCTGTTTCTACTGAATCTTTACCTCATACTAGTCTCTCTAGCCGCCCAGGGATCCTTGTGCTGATTAACAACACGGATTGGGAGCTTGAAGGGGAAGGTTCCTACCAACTTCGCAATAACGATGAGATCGTTTTCATCTCAACGCTACATGGCGGATGAGGAAATTGCTGTAGCATCGAACACGAGATATGTTCATGACGTCGGGTTGGGGATGAATAAGATCCTCTTATGGCTGAATATCCCGCTAGCAATCATTGGCACGGGGCCCGCTTCTATAGAAGTGGACGGAACGCGTTGTTTCGCACCTCCAGCTCACAACAGTATGTACATCTCCTGTACATCGCCTACTTAGATGTGGGCTACAATCGCCCTTCCTGTCAGGAATAAAGCGACACATGCCGGCGCGAGAACTGGCTAGTGGGCTTGATTGACTGCCTGATGGTAAATGCTTTGTAACATATACATCAGTCTATGATCACAGGGGAGAAAGAAATGATCACATACACAGTTGAACCGCTAAACCTTTACCGTTCTAGCCTGCTGGACATATTTCTGCATGAGCACAACCACCTTCTTGAGGTTCTGACTCATCTTTGCCGAGGTAGGAATGACATCGAGTATGCGCTCGCCGTCCGGCGTCTTCACGATCATCTCTGTCTTGACGTACTCCTCGAGCCTCCCCAGCTTTTTACGCGCCTCCTCGACCGCGTCCTGATCCCCTTCGCCACCCAACAAGTCTGCTTTGTTCGCTATAACCATATGAGCTTTGTCGCTCATTCCTGGTTGGTATTTCTCTAGCTCGTCTTTCAAGTCTCTAAGCTCATCCCATGGTTCTGGGCGAGATAAGTCCACAACATAGACGAGTGCGAGGGATCGTTCCATTGAGCGCAGGAAGGAATGACCTAGACCAACATTTTCTGATGCACCAGATATGAGCCCAGGATTGTCTGCGACGGTGAAGCGAAAGGTCTCATGAACGTCGAAGTCGTGACCTGGTTCTATGTCAGGCCGGGGGGAATCAAGTGAATTATCTTCTAAGCGCAGTCGTTCTTGGAAATGCCCCACGTCGGAAAGTTCGCGCTCCCGGAGGCGCTCTTCCTCAATAGCGGTTTCATCGAAAATATTTTCACCCTGAAGGGCGCCTTCGAAGGTTCCATCTTCTGCTACACGAATTACGCCAACAATGGGATTAAGTGTAGTAAACGCATAGCCAGCAACCTCGGTCTTCGCCCGACCGCCAGTCAACGCGCGAAGAAGAGTGCTCTTGCCCGCATTCGGCATCCCGACAAGTCCAATATCCGCGAGAATCTTGAGTTCGAGGTATAACGTTAAACGCTCACCCTCGTGTCCCCGGGTTGCAAATTTGGGTGAACGGCTGATGGGTGACAAGAAATGCGGATTGCCCAACCCACCATTGCCACCCCGCGCGACAATATGTCCCAGCCACTCCTGCTGGCCCGTTCCAAGAGGTGCATCGTCTGAAATCACGACTTCCCCCGTCTTGTCCAAGTCGAGATTGATAGGTGATAGCAACCTCTGTTTCCTAGCCCAGCGCCTGGCTCTCTCCTCGCGGTAAAGAGCTGCCTCCGCCTGTTTGAACACATCACGATTGACATTATCATCCGCATACCGCGGATAATGCACCCATCTGTTATCCCGAAGCTTCGCATGACGTTCCTCGGGACTGAGCCCCTCCAAACCCTCCTCCTCCGCTTCCCATTCATCCTTCGCGCGCCGTGAGTCGCCTGGAAGAAGTTCGCGTACCACTGTGCCTAGAGGAACTTTTATGATTGTTGGTGGTGCGTTTTTGCCGTTCTGCCATGTCCCTTGGCCATTTCCGCCTGCGGCGCCTCGTACGCGTTTTGGAATGGATGAAAGACTGGTGAGATTGGGCGAAGGGAGAATATAGACGTCGCCTCCACGTCCGCCGCTACCACCTGAAGGAGGCCCCATAGGTTTCCATTTTTCTCGGTGGAAAGCAACGCATCCGTCACCTCCATTGCCTGCATGATGTTGAGTATGCATGAGTGAATTCAGACGTGTACGCACCTCCTCGAACGTTGATTATAAGGTTGTCGAGGAAAGATTGACCCTGCGCGGTGTTATTATCAGGTGGTACGCGTAGACCTAGAGGTGCAGCTCACCCCTTGTCTTCGCTTCCACTCAGTCTTTCGTTGCCGTCGAAGAGAGTCCTGCAAGTTGTCTTCATCCTCTTGTGTCTCTATGGCAGCATTCGAAGCTTCCTGACGTGCTGCGCCACTGCAGTAAAATAGCCGTCTCTGTCTGAATAGAGACCTGCAGAATGGTCTTAACATACAAGCGATGAAGTTTCGAAGTAAAAATTGGGTGATCCTAAAGAAATAAACAAACACTGAACAACTTCAGGCTCTACATGTACACAGTACAGTACTACTACTATGTAGTACACCGATTCAATATAGTCAATATATATTACAGTAGTACCATGTTTTTACAATCGGCAGAAGGTCATACATGTTGCCTACACTGACAGTCCTTATAACTGAAGTATGAGCCAAATCGTAAGCTACAAGACATATACAAGCGTCAAAATCGAGTCAGATCAACTCGGAAGTACGTCTTTCAATGACATCCCATCACAATCTGTTTTCACTTTCATGTGCTGTCAAACCTAATAGATGGCTTGGTGTCAGTGCATGCACAGACCCTTCTCGTGGTCGTTCTGTTCGTAATTCGTTTCCTGAACTTGACGGAGACGCCGACTTTAGTGGCAGTTGTGGCGAGGTTATGAGTGTGGAGGTACTGATACGCAACAATAGCGATGCGGCAGTTTCATCCTCTGGAGTGTACACTGGCGAGGACAATACTGTGTCGCTGGGACTCCGTCGTGGAGAAAAACCCAAAAAACAAGGTTGAATCTGTGTTCCCGACTGTGGAAGGATTGTACTCGGAGAAGGGAGAGTTAGAACGGGTGGAACTCCGGAGACGGAGGAGGAGCTCGTGAATATTGCGGAAGTTGGAGGTGTTGGAAGCTGTTGTGATGGAGACTTTGAAGAGCGCGGAACTGGCTGGGTGGGTGGTGACTGGGACGAAGTCAGGGCTATCCGAGTCCGTTCTTGCGAATGTGGAAGCCAGGTAGAGATGGATGGCAGGCGGGAGGATGAGTCCTCAACGGATCCCACTTCAGTCATTGCACCATCTTCCTGCTCGACGTCATGCTTCCTTCGCTTGGACCCTCTGGCGTCAGAAGAAGATGATTGGCAAATGCACTGCTTGCACCCATCTTCCTCGAGGCGCTTCACCTTCTCTGTCAGGTCCTGAAGATACGCCACCGTCCGTACCAGTATCTCAAGTTTGAATTCCTTTTCTCCTGCCTTCACCTTTCCTTTGCCCTTTTTACGTTCGTCGTCTTCATCCTCATCACTGGCCTCTACAGCTTCATTGACTCGCTTGTATTCCGCAGGCACAAGCTCTCTTAAGGCGGCCAGAGCATCATTAATTTTGGTGCGTCTGGCTTTTTCAATGAGCGAGTGATTGATCTTCCGCTGAGCTTCACGTGCTGAGCGTGAAAGCGCCCCAGGTTTACGACCGCGACGTTTGAGTTGTGGCGCTGGAGTATCATAAGCGTCATCTTCAGCCTGGTCATCGCTGGAAATTGGGCTAGACAATCGAGGATTGTCTGACTGCGGAGGTATTGCGACAGCAGTGCCCGAAGCCGAACGCAAGCGCTTTGCCCTGCGTGGGGTGCTTTCAGCGTACGTGTCCATCTCTGCTGGACCTTTGAGAGGTGCAATTGCAATGGGTCGGAAGAGATGCATATGACAGTTCATATTCTCATCCGCAAGGGCTTATGAACGACATGCGACACGTTTGTCAAGTGGTGATTGGCTGGGAGTGTGGACCCCGTAACGGATGGACAGCATCACAATAGCTTGTAATGCTCTTTATACAACGTGCCTATAATTACTGGCGGCCCTCTCGAAATCCCTCGCACGACTGGTTTTGAGCGATCTTATTGGCCCTTGGAAAAACGCACGTGTGCGACAGAGTTAAGCGCCCACATCTTATCGACCTTCGACACAAAAGCATTTCCCAGCTCCGCAGTGGCTGGCTACGTGGAGGGAAATTTGCTGGTGGATCCACGAAATGCCGAGCATGCAATCCACGTACAATACCCATTTACAGTGAATTTCTTCCGCGTCACGGATACTCCTTCAGGGGTTTGTGTCATTCAATATGTTATGGTACGTGAAATGGTGAAAGACTCGAAGGAAAAAGTTGTCCAGCTTTCTGGAGAGAGTCTACAGACCCTCACAGATGCCAGCTATGGCTCATGCCGTTCTATGACGAAAGATCACAAGATACGACATCCAGGAAGATGACGCACAAACACGATGATCATTGCGTATTAGCTTGCACATATGAATATTCACGATTGAATAACCCTTGAAGCTTTCTCAGGTAGCATCCTCAAATAATTCAATTTCATGGATAGGATCGCCGGCGATACCCATAAACTTGCTTCAGAACCCGTCGTGTTGCTCAAACAACTCGACTACGAGCTTGGGCAAGTGCAGCCGGACTGGTACTACGTACCAGCATCAAGACAATGACACTCGAGGGTAAGCTGAAGCCTCGCTATCCTGACTGATTATCATCATCCGCAGCTCTCCTTTGACAGCAAACGTGACATTGACAACTGGACCCCTCAGTGTCATGGCCTATCCTTCTTTCAGAGGAAGAAAAGGGCCGCGTGCCACTGACGTCCGGCATCAAACATCACATCCTCGCCGACGTCTGTAACGTTAGCATACCAGCAGACGGTGACGGTGTTCCGCTCCGTGATGCAAACATCGTTCTTGTTGTTGTTTAGGTGTGGAGACGGAGGGGCAAGATTAGTAGACACTGGCATTACCTGGACGCACAGATGAGCTGTTTGAGAAGGCGAGTCCCAGCACTGTTGCTTTGACCCAAATTCTGAGTTCGATTAAGATGCCATCGGAGCTTTTGGACCCAGCTGAAATGAATGATATGAGACAGCGGGAAACAGCGGTTGGGCACGGATAGCAGCACGGAGCAGTTGGAACACATTTTGTGCACGCCTTCGCGAATGTGTCTTGCGATATGGGGGGACTATGCTGCTAGTACTTATTCAGTCCATGATTGTTTTGGTTGAAGTTTTATTGATTGGTTACTGAAACCTCTCAAAAGCATTTCATGAACCTGTGGGACGCTGTTCAAAAGTTAACTTAAGTAGGCACAAGTACTACTACCTTCTCACCTTCATTCCTCTGCTAATGATTCACGTCCGTGGCGTCCCATCACACGGATGTGTACTGGCAGGACTCACCAGGGAAACGTAATTCATTACAGAGTGCTGTAGCATTCTGTAGCATAATCCAACCCGCTGGTGCGATACATCCACCCTTCGCGAATATATGACTCACCGATGCATCATCGCTTTCATCTTCGCAACTTCGACTCGATCATATTACTGAAAGCATGCGTGTTGTTCGGTGCGTCAGGTCGTCAAACAATTCTTTGTTAAGAGTCTTGATATTACACATAGCGGAAAAAAACTCTAATCAATACACCCATCCGTCATCATCGCTCTCAGCTTCGTAACCTCTACCCGGGGAATGACATCGATTTCAAATGGCGCTGCATGAGAAATGACCGCATCATTGAAAGCGTGCGTGTTGATGGGTGCATCAGGTCGTTGAACAATGCGGAAAGACCACAAAAGAAATGCGAGGGTAATGTACAACGATTGATTCGCGAGGTGCAGGCCGGGACATACACTTTTAATGACAAGTGAACTTCGTTGATCGGTCTGGAAATCGACGTCGGAACGACTTACCGTCTACCAAAGCCAAATGTGATGAATTTCGTATGATCGTCATTAAGACGGCCTTCTGAATCAAGCCAGCGCTGAGGATCAAATGTTTCGGGATCTGGGAAGACAGTAGGATCACGAGAAAGAGTCCTGAAAATACGTGCTTAACGAAACAATGTATACCGTGAAGCAACGCCATACCAATGGCAGCCGTAGACTGTCGCGCCCTTGGGAATGCAGTATCCTCGCTGATTGCACGCAGGCTAGAATGAGAACGTGGGTTACAACAAATTAAGACACTGACCCACAAAATATCCTTGGTTGCACGGTGGGGAAATCCTGAGCACATATCAGTATCGTTCAGAGCGTGCCAAAATTCGAATTTACCTATGCGGACGATAGGTCTCCACCTCAAAGTTTCCAACAAGAATGCGTGCAATTGAGGAAGGGAGCTCGAGTCATTGAAGGTCGGCGCTATATGAGAAATTAATTGAGAAATAAAAATCTTTGTACCCCTTTGATTTGGTGTTACCTCTGTCTGACCCGATCACCGTGTCTAGCTCTTCATGCACCTTTGCCTGAGCCAGTGGATGACATGCTGCAGCCATAACAATAGCGGTAATTCCAACAGCGGTCTGAACAGAAAGTGAGTTCGCGAAGATAAATAAGTTGCATGGCTTACTGTATCAGAGCCCGCCCCAAAGAGTGATCCAGCAAGATACGACATCTCATCTATAGAGAGTTTATGTACTTCGGTGTTTTCCAATAGTGTCTTGGTGAAGGAGGGGCCAGCTTCATTCCGATCCTGCGTACAACAAGATGTAAGTGACATACATTTACCAAAACAAAAAGCCCTTTACCACTTCACTCTTGACGCGCCTTAGTTGATGCCTAAATAGGTCAAGCTCCTCATGATGCCACTCATCAAGTTGTTTGCCGTAACCAGGCAAGTATCGTAAAAGGGGCACACGATCGACCAGATAAGCTCCTGGAAGAATCGTGGCATGGAAGTGTTCAACAACTTTGTGGATACGGACAACTTCGAGATCGGCGTTGGCAGTGGGAGTAGATTTCCCATAAGTCACCTGAAGAATGACTGATACCGCATACCTTATGATACCATATCTATGAAAAGATCACAAAAGACCTTGGGAGTGACGTACCGCTTTGCATGCTTCTGATGGTTCGTCGGGTCATTCAGCACATCCAATATAAAGTTCATCGCGTTCTTGCGCTGCATATCTTGATATTCTTGTGCCGCCTTTGGTTGTAAGTGAGGGTGTACTGCTTTTCGGAGGCGCCGGAAGCGTTCTCCGGAACGAGCTAGGGTGATACGCATTTCATGTGAAAGCATCTCACTCGCTGCAACGGACCGAGGTCGGTCTACCAGTGATCCACCTTCTTTCTCCATTATGTCTACAACTGCCTGATACGTAGGTTATTGTCGGATGAAGCTCAAAGTTTGGGCAGATAATCAGATTACCTCCACGCTACCGATGACGATGATGACTTGGCTACCTTGTCGGAACGACACAACCGGCCCATACTCTCGGACAAAGTTGGTCAGAGCATAGACGATGCTGAATAGACGATCTACGTCAATCTACAATATTTTGTATAACACTGCCAAAACTCACTTTACAGCAGGCAAAGCATTATTCCAGAACCAACGGGCGGGAGGCCCAGGTGGAAGCGGGATGCCCTTCCTTGCTAACGAGAATTTCTTGTGTAAAACGACGAGTGCCACTACAACTGCGATGATGCCAGCGGCACAGTTGGCACTCTTAGTGAGACCGTTCAGGATCCAAATCATGTGGTGCTGGGCTGGACAGGTGTGTAACATCTTAATCGACGTAGGTTGTGTCTGATAAGCCATGCGTGTCCATCCTCTTATATTACCTCGCCCTATGTCTGTTATTTGACAATCAATTGAGATGCATCGCTGCGGTGACAGCCTCGTGGTGGGGTGGGTCACTCCAAGAACCGAATCAGAGTCTGCAAACGCTGATAGAGTCGCCGATCATTCTCCGACATGGCAGCTGGTTGCTCGAGGACAAATACGGTCCGGTGACCTTCAAAATGGTTAGACTGAAGGCACGGCCAGCCTACAACACAAGGATCTCGATGATGCACTCACTATTTCAGCTTTCTCTGGAACAAAGATTAACCAGCTTAAGGATGATCTGGTTATCGGTCTTGAACATCACCACGCCCTCCCACCTGGTGTCGCCACGTGTTGGATTATGGACAAGGCCACTCAGTCAGGGGTAAACATGAGGAAGAGGAGCCTGGAGTCCGCTTGATCATTACAAGCGATGCATTCTTCGGAAAATTGGGTCAAGCGCGGAGTAACCTTCAGCCGTGGAGAATTTTGGCTTCTACCAACAATCGTCAATACATCCCCCTGCTTCACGTTGACCTGCAGAAGTAAAAAAGACTCGTTGGGTCACAAAATTACTGTACAGGCCACGCAATCACAATCACGTGATCTCTTGCGGAACTTCAACAGCAATTAGTCACTAGGCGCCGTCGCCAGCGATGACCTTGCTTTCGTTTTTAATAACGAGCACACTTGAAACGGTATTTTGGAAGGACAGAGAATGGTTACAATATTAATCGTAGCAAATGTATGAGCGAGGACTACGAATGCGGAAAATGCCGTTGTTTGTAGTTGTGGACGATTCGCGGTTGGCATATGACCTTGCAAGCAAGGTGACAGCAAGTCTGGTATTCATGAATAATTATATAGGGCTAAATGCAAATAATTAATGTTATATAAAATATCGCTGAGGGAGCGTTCATGGATGCGTCAGCAGGTACTTGTTGCATAGATAGATTGTAAAGTCCGTGACTCACCGAGTGAGGGTTGAGCGAAAAAAAAAAAAACATGGTGGAAATACTGAAACCGGTCTGAGACGACGGATGTATGAAATGTAGTAGTGGCGCGTACCCGGGCTGGGAGGAACTGGAGGTTTCAGGAAGTTCTGGTTGCAAACTCTGTGGTTGGTTTGAACTTGAAGCTGCCGACGCTGTGGCAGCACTTGTTCGTCTTCAAGAAGTCCCTGCGAACCTTGAGTGACTGACATAGTCGAGATTTCTTGCAAGATTCGTGCAGTCAGTACTTTCAATCATTGTCCCATCTCTGGGCAGCGAAAAAGCGCCGATGATAGTGATGGGGTCATCTTTGCGCTTGTATGATGACAGCGAGCCGTCGAATACCTTGGTTTTGATGTCTTCCTCAATGCGTGAAAGCCGTATTCAAGAGCTGGTTAATCCTTGACAGCTTCCTCGTCAGATGATGGAGGAGCTGCTGTGACTTCAAGTTGGAAAGATTATTGCAAGACACATGAATACCGTTGCTGCGGTCAGCGACCTATGCAATAAGATTTAGCATTAATGCAGGAACTCGAAAATACATAGGCTAAACATGCCTGGTGTACCCTTGCGGATACTGGAATATTCTTGCAAGTGCCACGTGCTACATTCACGAGCGCAGCATACTAATGGCTGGGGTAGGTAGACGCCAACAGCCTCTTGCCTTGGCGACATTTCATGAGACCACCTCAGTGCTCACTTGCTCATGGACTGCAACTGTAACTTGTGAAACGCTGTCAAATTTAATGTCCGACATCGGCAGCCATGGCAAGCACCCTGATCTTCACTGGCACTGTTTCTCGATGGATATGCCAGTATAGTGAACAGTAACAAATATAGCGAAGCCTAGTGGATATCAACGAGTCAATGACAAATGGTACAACTGCAAACGATACATGCATCCGTCATCATCCGAGTCGCTGTCAGCTTCGCAACATCGGTGCATCAGATTGTGGAATGGGCCTTGATATTACGCATAGCAAACGAACCCTAATCTATACACCCATCTGTCATTGTCGCTCTCAGCTTGATCCGAGGAATGACATCGATTTCAAATGGTCCTGCACGGGGAGTGACCGTGTCACTGAAAGTGTGCGTGTTGATCGGTGCTTCAGGTCGTTGAACAATGCGGAAAGACCACGAGTGCTTAGAAGTGCGAGGTGCATACCGGTCCGCCATGGTGATCACTTGAGCCTGAAAGTACAGTATAAAAGGATGAATCGATTGTTACTGACTCCGATTTAGAATTTACGTAATACACTGGTCTTTCCTATACTCATGAGTTTACAGTCGGCCTTGGAACGATTAGCTACGTACCGTGCCAACAACACGCGCGCTTCGCAAGATATATTTCGAAATGGACTTATAGTGCTTCAGAAAAGCGGTTTCAAAAAGTTGGGAGACGACGGCAAGCCATTCCGTAGTCGTCCATGCCTGTTATTTGAACTCAAGTCATTCTGGTGTTCCTGCAGCCTGGACATCCCTAGAACAATTAGTATTAGCCTCAATAGACGTTGGACGACTCGATATAGCAGATGTGTGTTCCTTTCTGCTGTTCTAAGTACTTACCTCACCCTAAGCTCAACCCCATTTCTATATAGCAATGCCTCCAGCTCATTGCCGACAATTTCCCCAACTCCCCACGTGTCGACTGTCTCATAGGTATCCGAATGGAAGCTACAGAGTCTCCAGAAACAGCCCTTAAATACTACGCCGACATACTTGAAGCCGACTCCGCCAATATCGTGCGTGCTTTCATATACGTGTCTATCGTGTGCTTACTCTCACTATAGGCAATCTGGAAGCGACGAATATCAGTCCTGAGGAGAACGGGAAAAGTAGAAAAGGCCCTGAACGAACTTGTGCAATTTGTGGACACTTTCTATACAGACGTTGAAGGGTGGCTAGAACTCGCAGACATCTATGCGTCGTGTAACCAGTGCGTCTTCATTCTATAATACTATCACACGTCCTATTCATTTTGTTTGCTCGTACAGATATGATCACTCCTTCCAGGCGCTCTCACATGTTCTGCTCCTAACGCCCCAGAACCCTTTCTACGTCCTCCAAGCCGCTGAAACAGCCTACACCTCAGAAGATTTTCCTCTTGCTATCAAGATGTTCCTCACCGTCGTAGACATGACCGATGCTGATGATTCAGAACAGCTTTTGCAAGAATCCACACCTCTCGGGATCACTGTGCGAGCGTGGTTCGGCGTGAAACTCGTGCGTTTTTTTCTCTTGCGGGGGCTGCTGAACATCGATGTAATTCTCTTAAAAAACAGTGTGCTCGTCGGATAGCACAAAATGCGAACCTGAAGTCTTCATCGAATACCAGTGCGCCGAAGAACCTGGAGTTACTAGATGAACTGGCCGCGGAGCGTCTTCGAGTTGCGTATTCAAGTTCGGGTCAGAAGGGTGAGATCGCGAAAGGGAGACAAGAAGTTTTCGCTTGGGTCGCGACTCCCCTTGCGTAGGCATGCAGTTGATTTCCTTTATCTTCTTCAGCTACGTCCAGTCCCGTCTTGTTGGCATTTATGATGTTCACTCAGACATGATCAAGGGAAGAGATAATCATCAATGTACTAGACAAATGCCCGAGGTAAATACTATGACAAGACTGAAGTTTCGGACGAGCACGCGTAGCGCCTGACCTGAGACAGAGGGATAAGCTGCACACAGGGATGGTGAGTTGCCTCGCTGCGACTGCACTGTAGGTGTCCTCTTGTCTCTTCTGGTGTGAATTCGAGGAGAACGATGGCTTCTGAATCTAAAAGACCAACTCTGAGGGACAAATTTGAGGACCGTGGGAAGGCTGTTCCAAATTTCGTCTTCTGATATGACAATGTCGAAAAAGTTTGGAACTTCGGGGGTAGTAGAGAATACGGAATTGTATCAGGCAGAGTGAACATCACAATTTGCATTCGAGAACCCGGGCCTGGGGTGGTGTGAGACAACAACAGGACAACTGTGATACTATTACATACTAGTACATACACCAAAACAAAACACAAGTAGGTACTACTATGTGCTACTAGTCAAGGATGATACGCACCGAACTTTGATTTAAGATAGCACCGATAGGTTGCCAGGCGCGTACCGTACCAATCTTCCTAAAGGTCTTTGGGCCCACTTTATTCACCACAATCCAGCGACGAACCGTCTGAGCTGGTTCCGAGGTGACATCCACGATCCAACAATCTCCCATTTTCGGAGGGCTGCTACAATGAATCCATGCCAAGACGACGAATGGCGTCCTGTGGCCTTCAATTTGAAAGCATAGAACCCTCTTATTCCACCCCATGATCTTATTACCATAGGTCAACTTTCGCCCAAAGTCCATCTCCCCCATGAGTTCCGAATAGGAACTCGCATGAAGTGCGGCAAAAAGTGCTTCTTGAGAACTTTGAATCTCATTCGATGCGACCATGTCTGATGTCGCCAGGCCATGCTGGAGTTGTTGTATAATCGGGTCTGTGTTGCAACCATTGGCCGTCAGAAACCAGGTACAGAAGGTGATCTTGTTCATCTCTCCTCCCCCGTCCCCAATGTCAGTACTCATCCCCATTACGCATCCTACAAACCGAACCGCAATGTGTAATCCATTGTCAGCTATCTTTATATCCTTCTGGTTGTGGTGGTGTAGGGTTTCCGGGTGGAGCCCTGCGAGAGCAGCCCCGGGAAATCGTTCGTTCCAAAGATTAGGGGCTGTGATATGGGGCATCCAATGTTTTCCATCTACTGCATCGGGCTCTGGAGAGTCGTGTAGCAATGACCATACTCTTCCTGACATTATGGCTTTTGCCATCATGCGTTCCCACATAGATTCAAGTGCTGCAGTGCTCGAATTGTGATCAGAGGCTTCAGATGGATTAATTGGCACTTTCTCTTCGTCGCTGAGCAATCCATAGAGCCCCAACAGGCGGTCCACGGGGTACATAGATTGTCTGTGACTGATTTGCCAGATGAGACTAATCAGGTTCACATGCCCATTCTGCTCGAGTTCCTCCTTCATCTGGAAATGCAGGTTCCGGGTTTGCCAATTGCGTGGGGCAGAAATGACCAATTCGTTGCCTGGATGAATGAAGTCGTAATCGGTTCCACCTTGTGGTTTTTTCAGAGAGCCATTCCGCAATATCTTGTGGTACCAGTCCAGTAAGCGTCGTAATAGATCGACGCGCAGTTCTTGTCCATCAGGGAGGATATGTTTGTTTGGTAACAAAACTCCTGGTACGTCCACACTCTCCAGAACCATTCATCTCCAATGACAGCATCAAGCACTGCGATACTTTCCCAAATCCTCGGTGCATTGTCTTGCACGGAGGCATTGGCATCCATGATATTGTACGAGAGGTCCACAAGCCGTGCGTGTGCCAACGGGAAATTCAAGTAGTCGCTGGGCACCACGAGGCAGGCTACTGCACCGCGATAGTAGTGGTTCATTTTCGGAATCTCGACAGCTTTTTCTTCGTCTGCCTCTGGGCTGTTGCTTTGGTTGATACAGATAGCGTCCATCCACATCCATTTAACCCTTTTATCTGCCTTGCAGTATGCCAGGATCGTGTCCCACTTTGCGGGATCTGAAATAGCGACGGGCCATTCGACAGTGGGCAGGATCATCTGGTGTTTAATTTCCCCCCACACTTGCGAAACCACAAGGTAAGGTGGAATGGTATGGCCTGTCTCCTGAAGGTATGTCTGTTGATCCTTCAAAACCTCATTCTCGCAGTCATAGAGTCGTAGTGGGGCTTTCGCAAGGCTGTGATGAGCGGATGCACAGCGTCAATTCGACAACAAATCCAGTATGATCTAGCTCTCACACATTTCCCCTCAGGTCATGTTCCTCGCTGTTCATTTCGGCATTCAAACCTCCAGGTTCTGCATCATCAGCTGACTTTAGTCCGGCTGCTGCCTCAGGGCTTGCTCTAGGCTGAGATCTGCTACCTGTGTAGTGGAGTGCCTCCAAGTCCAACTGACTGTCGCTTTCAGTGGCCAGGATAGGTTGTAAGGCCTGCGGGGCCTCCCGGAATGTGAGTAGGCCAAGACTTCCTTCCTGCAGGTTGTTTAGTGCCCACGAGCCGAACTTATGAACGCCCTCTACTCTAGACTCGGACTCTGGATCCATTGAGATAAGTAGAGGGCGGTTAACCTGGTCTGCATGTCAAAAACATCCGGGGGTATGAAATTCTAACTCATACCGTTGATAGACTGTATGTTCCTGGGATCAAATACTGATATATCAGAGTTGAAACGTTGACGGTTGATGCTTGTTTACATATGGCTTCTCCTGTGCCTCGGCCTCGGAATTCATCCATTTCGCAAGACGAGAGTGAGAATGCACAATATTAATATACCTAACGCCAATACCAGTACTACAAATACTCTTAATAAGTGACTATCCAACCCCGGTAACCATCGAACTGTTCAGTTATCGGTGCCTTGCCATCATGTTGCAATTGCTCCAGGTAAGAAGTCATCTCTTTGCGCCAGTATTATCCTGACACGCCTGACCATGATGACCATCACCTATTTCCTTTCTATACCATCTACATCACACCACAATGACAATGAGCACCGCGTCACGACAAAACTATATTATCCCTAACACTCACCACGATCAACCGTGCCTCAGGTATTCCAAGCACTCTTAGCCAGTGGCCAGACTTGGACGAAGACCAAACATCTGAGAGGTAGACTGTGAGTGCAGAAGGGTGATACCAGGCGAACGAGGGGTTGAGGGATTTTTGGGATTCCACATTGTTATTTTGGTCGATGCAATACGTGTCAACCCAGAGCTAGCGAAACCCCGCTTGATGAGCTACTTTTCAGAATGACTGCAACTTCATAAGACTGATTGCATTCAACTCGTACATGATGTTGTCTTGGATATCGTGCAGCAGGCTGCAGCGGCTCATTCCCACCCCATCAATAAAATGACATGACATACGGAGGTACGTCGCCAAAGTATCTGCGATGGGCTTTGTGTTGAATCCGAGTATCTCTGGCACGAACAGATAAATCAACTGCTTACCACTCTGGGCTTGTGGTTGCTATGGTGTATTCCGCAAGAGATACAGTTGCGGGCTAGTAGCTTGAAACACAAGGGAATGGTTGTATCAAACCGGGATCGCGGCGGAGACGAATGTTATGGTGGGCAGATGAAGAAATGCGCGTGGTTCAACTGCACTGCCAATTAATGCACATATGCATGGTTATGCAAAGTTTGTCAAACAATCTACTCCTGTTGTATGACAGCTGATAGCCCAAGGCCTCCGAGAAGTGCATATTTAAGTTGCGGGAAATCATTCTGCGTGGCATGATCAACGTTATTGGGCGTGAACGAGAGATGCATGAAAAATAGGCTACTTAGTGGCACGCGTATATTCAACTAGGACGGTGAAAGAGGCTTACCATGGCAATCGTCACGTAGCCGATGTACGGAAGAAACCTGGGGATAAGGTATAAGTGGATTGGAGGTGTAGTTAGAATATTGAGCAGTAAAATAGACGTGTCAGACTGCACAAGCTTTGCCTTCAAACCGGATGGGAATAAGGCGAAAAACACATACCCGTGCCAATGATATGTCTTCGGTCGAGTCATTCAAGGCCTTGGTAGAGGTCAATGTCATCAACATGATTGTTCTTTGACTTGCTAACCCCTGCAACGAACCACATACGGCACATTGGAGACACTCACCTGTTGTTGATGATGCGGTTCTCCATAGAATTGTCAAATGAGATGAAGACATCCCGGGTCTCCAGGACGCGGTGCACGATGGGTATTTTCGGCGCCAGGGATCCTGTATACTGTGATATCACCTGTATGGTAGCGTTGGCCTGGGGGGTTGGTAAGGAAAAGAAGGTCGCCACGGTAAAACGCTGGTTCCATTGAGCCACTGCAGATATAGGATAAATCAATACACAGAATCCAGTTTAGGGTGGGGAGAAACGGAGGTTTTAAGTTGAATGCCTGATCGAGCGAGGATCGTACACACCTGAGGACAACGACAATTGGATATTCTGTGTTCAGAATCAGGCCGAGGCCTTTCCATAGCATGAGGCCAGATGCAATGACGGAGGCGAAATTTGGAGCAGAAACTGAAGGAACAGAGAACGATAGAAGCATATGAGGTCACGTCGGCACAAATGAAACAAAGACAAGTCAGTACTCTGCAGAATGATTGAAAACGCTAAGACGGACGTGTCGGAATCCTAGTCGACGGAACATCTTGAGCTCATTTGAGAACATTACTACTGCACAAATAGGAAATCGAGAGAAGACGACTCGACAAGTTGTAACTACCGTAGCCATTCAGAATGGAAATTTGTGGCTGTGTGGTACCTGTATCGCCACTACATATATCCTTTTGCAAATCCTTTGCACTAGTAGTACATAGTATACTGCTGAATCCGCTGTCGTCCTCTCTCCTAGGCTTCCATCGAACAACTTATGTAAAATAAAAGGAAATCTGTTTCAGTGGATCCCAACTGTAAATCCTGCTAGTCTCGTTTCGGGCGTTTTGATGGGGCGGATCCATTTGGACTATCGCTGTTAATTATTCGAGGCTCATCTAACACCCGTTTTGCAGATATGCCAGCATCTGAAATAGCGGTATTGTAGGTTGGTGATAAGGGTGGGACAAGAGGAAGAGTACGCTGTGAGGATAACGGCCGTATCCATGTGTTGGAGGTGGTAGCAGCAAGTGGTGAAGTTTCCTTTGTCGACGCTCCGGAGTCAGGAACTATGACAGGCAGTGTTTTATTCAGCTGTCAATTGACGAGTTCAGTTGATTGTGAGTAAAACACGAATATTAGTGCTTGGGAAGTTTGGCGAGGCCACAATACACGCACCTTTGCGAGTGTCTGCACAGTAGATAAGATATTGAGGCAAGACTGTAGACCCTTCAAACACCACTGCCTTTCGAGCCAGGAGAGGAGATGACGATTCCAGAAAGCCTTGTATATATGGCTGATCTTTTCATCCAATGGATTTGGAGTGCGGGAGAGATGAAGG
This sequence comes from Suillus hirtellus, assembly GCA_016695485.1. NCBI lineage: Eukaryota > Fungi > Basidiomycota > Agaricomycetes > Boletales > Suillaceae > Suillus > Suillus hirtellus. Next base: position 296,700 of record MU172323.1, on the reverse strand, counting down.
GCCCAGTTTTGACATGCATATTTGAGAGCTTCTGAAACTGATTGACTTCGTTCCTGTATTTCGTTTGCGAAACTTATAAAGGCATTCATAGCATGAATGATCTTTCTGTCTGGTGAAAAACAAGATTCTGGTAATGCAGAGTTGGAATGATCCTTATGTCTTAACGCGAGGAACGCCGGAAACATCAAGACATCTGGCAAGGTCCTAAACTGCTGAATTGCTTGGAAAGCTGGCAGCGATGAAGATTCTGGGATGAATTTATACTCGCTGATTGTTTCCAATGTGCTCGAGAATTCTTCCATTGTTACCCAGACAGAGGCCGCAGGAGTCGCCTGCCAGGCTTCGCCATCAGGAGTCTGCAACCAGTCTCGCCCGCTCTGGGTGCGCAGCCAGTCTCGCCCGCCCTTAGTCTGCAGCCAGCCTCTTCCGCTCAGAGTCTGCATCCAATATTGCCGCCAGTTTCGCCCGCTCTGCGTTTCAAGCCAGTCCCGCCCACGCTTGGTCTCCAGCCAGTCTTGGCCATCTTGGGTCTCAAGCCAGCTTTGCGCACCAGAAGTCTGCAGCCAGTCTTTCCAGTCTTTTTCATTTAGCTCCTGCAGCCAGCGTCTCCCGCCCTGCATCCCTAACCATGAGTTTCCCTCGATCGTTCCCAACCAGTCCTTCCCATCCTGATTGCGCAGCCAGTTTCGGCCATCGAAACTCTCCAACCAGATTTCACCCTCTTGGGTTGGCAACCAGTCCAGTCCACTATGGGTCTTCAGCCAATCCTTCCACTGCGTGTCATTCTGCGGGTTCCGCTTCAAGATTAACATGCTGCGATGTTGATAATAATTCTGAGTCGGCGTGTAAATGTGTTGTATCCCCATAATGTGCACCTTGTCTCCGATCTCCGGCGAACTATCACCATTGTAGGACACCCAGTCTACTCCCATATGCGGCGGACGGTCACCTTTCTGCACCTTGTCTCCCCTCTTCTGGCTTTTCAGCCAGTCTTTCCCGCCCTGACTCTCTAGCCAAGCTGTTCCCAATACGGTTTTCAGCCATTCCTTTGCCAGCTGACTTTGCAGCGAAGCCTTGCCCTGCCGAGTCCGCAACCAATCGTCCCCACTCTTGGTCAGCAGCCAAATGCTTCCACCTAAGGACCACAACCAGCGTTTCCCAGCCCAGATCTGCAGCCAGTCCTTTCCCCCTTGAGTTTGTAGCCAGTCCTGCCCCTCCTGTGTCTGTAGCCAGTTCTCCCCACCCATGGTACACAGCCAAGTTGGCCCTCTTGGAGTTTGTAGCCAGGCACGCCCATCCTGTGTCCCTAGCCAGAATTCTAAATCTGGACTACGGTCCCCTCGAAGCCATAGCAGAGCAACGAGAACTGACAGTGGCTCTGGTGGCTGAACGAGGAAGGATAAAGATTCTTTTAATCTTTGGGGATCTTGAGACTTCATGGTTCGGCTGTGCTTATTTAAGTCTAACAGCATATCCAAGAGGGCTGAGCGTTCTGGAATCTCTTTCATCATCAAGCGGAAAGAGGAGCGAGCGAGTATGGAGTGGGGTGGGAGGATGTTGTGTACTTGAGAAAGGTTGCAGTTTGAGGGGTCGGAAACATAGTCACGAACGGACGAGTGATAGATATTCACGGGGAGACTGCCGTCTGTAGGGATATCCATTATAGAGCGTAGTTGCACCAGTGCTGTCTCGACGTCCCTGCCTAGGCCAGGGCCAAGAAGTTTTGAGAGTTGTGAAATTGGTAGAGGATCTGCAAGGGCAGCGACGATGGACAAGTGCTGGTATGCCCGCTTAGGGTCGGCGCATGTAGACAGGATACGGTCATACAACTCGTACACCTCCGTTCCTGGTAGCAATTCACTCGCCAGATCCAGCATGACTTGAAGCCGATCGCGGGGATCATTGTCTCCATCATCAATAAACTTCATCATCGTAGACGCCACGATGAAACGTCTGCCCGCTCGGCTGGCCAACCGCTCAAGCTCATCCCTTGATGGCTGGGGGAAATCAGGATGGCGACTTTGTAGTTCCGTGAAGGAATGATGCAAGAAAATATAGATGTCCTTGTCAACATCTGCACCATCTAACGAGATAGTGGCAGCAATGCCCTCCCCAGAAGTTTTCACGGGTATCTCGTGCACCAGCGGGTACACCTCGGCATCCTGAAAGGCTTTACAGATATGCGATTCCGAACGACTCGTAAGCAGAATGTGGACCACAGGGAGATGAGGTTCACGAAGAGCCCGTGCAAGGTAAAGAATGAGATCAGAAAGCTCGGTTTCAGACGTGCATTCATCAAGAGCGTCGACAACAAATGCCAAAGGTGGACACCCATGCAATCTCAATTGAAGCCTTCGGAGAGGTTGGATGAATAATGCCTCCAACTGGTCGCGAAGAGATTTGTCAGGGTCTAAAAGAGCAGGATTGTCCCTGATAATTCTGTTGACATCATTCCGGACGCTGGCAAAATTGCTGGCAAGCTGGTAGACAAGTGTCACAAAGAAATAGCCTGTAGTGCAGCGTTTCGTGTGTTTTCGTGAAAAAAAGAATGTTCCCGCGAGCCGCTTTTCGATATGCGTTTCCTCTGTCACCTTTAGATCTCTCATCGTTTCGGCCACAGTGAAAGCAACAGCGGACTTTCCGACGCCTGCCGTGCCATGCAACCAAATGAGTCGACTCTTCTCTTGGTCATCCAGTAATCTGCGGATGTAGTTGAGAAGGTCCACTCGGGTCCCTTGTAAACATTTTGGGTGGGGCCGACGTTCGCGGGAGTCATATTCAGCACCCTTGACGGCGACCTGGGACAGCTTCTCCCAAGTTCCTTCAAACGATCCTGAAACTGTTAAAGAGATCAGGAATAACGGAGGAGATCAGAGATGGAAATACCAACAGTGATCTTGACTCATTAACGATGACTCGTGTAAGTCGTGTCACAGATTATGAACTGGAAGTGCTAGTACTGTGGTTTAGAAATCATGCGGGTTGGTTACCTCGAGGAACAACGTACTCCTTCGAATGTGTCAACAAAACCTTGAAACGATGTTTTGGTCTCAGGCGGTCCAGTATTGATTATGTTCGATACTCATGAACTGGGGCCTGGGCAGCGAAATGAGAGTCGAAGCTGTGGAAGTATGCCGGTGTATATCTGTGCCAGTGAGGCTGAGGGAACACTCGTCTGTAACATAGGTTGCAGTATGTCCTTGCTGTACAGTGTTGTGCTAGTGCAGTGCAGGAGTCCAGAGTGCCGGCCCGCCGTTGTGAGAGATTATGTAACATTAGTTCCGGCGGCAACCCTAGTCATGAAAATCGTCGGTCGTTCGTGCGCAAGGAGTTACTGGTTATTGCGCCAATCCGAGCCAACCTTATACTTAATCTACATATTGCTGTTGTACCAGAGACAAGTTCTCGCAAAATCAAGCTTCAAGGTGAGGCAGGAAAAACAGCTACGAAGTTCACACGATTACATTCCCACTTACTATGTGTGTGCGATTTATTCGCTAGCGAACGCTTGAAACTAGTCTGCTTCTTAGCGGTCAATTGAGTGCTATCAGGTGTGTGGTTGTACTATTTCAATTGGATTAAGGACATGTTACGCAACTCCATTACACAGCTATAGCTTTCTGGTTTGATTACACCATACCCAAAAGCCGAAACATCATTGCGAGATTGTTTCGTAACGGTACCACTCTTGGTGAGAGTACAGAGTTGGTACTTTGCAATTCATTGTGGCCGGGCTTTGTTGTAGGTGTTGTCCAAGTCGCCACTACTGATGTATGTTTAGATCATTGTCTGTTTTTTCTCTGCTGATTTTTGACAGCAGAGACCAGGCGCCTTCGCTGCTTTGTAGGCTTTGCAGCAGATTAATAGATGACACTGGTCACTGGTCACTGTGTAACGAAAATTCAAAAAAATATCTTCGGCGTGTACTGAGCAATCCAGAGTGTCATGATGTTACGAGGCAAGTTCAATTTAGTACTTGTTTATCCTATGGTCTGGACTCCGAATTTTCAGTCCTTCTATCCTCACCGAGCCCCCGGGGCTCGTGTGTTTGATTGCTTTATTACAAGAATAGAGAAACGTATCCAGTCTTGAGAAGGGATTTGCACGTTCATGCGATTAACAAGCTGTTTTTGTCGGATGTTGTCTGCGACAAATTTGCGTCTCGGTTATCATCATGTGAGTAACCCAGTCTCTTATACTCATATATCTTGTCGGTCAACGTCTTGTCAAGAAATGATAGGCGCGTGACGGTTGGCATATTACTACGGTAGCATTTATTGACATGAGCACACTTATTTTAAGAGATGCCGCCAGAACCAAGATTTTTGCAAACAGGTAAGTTCTGCTCGTTATGACGTATGGTGTAACTTTGACGCGCGTACCTATCAAAGACACTATATCGTGGGTGCGAACATGTTAGGAAAAAGTGAGAAGCATAACAAAGGTATTGGGGTATCACTGACCTCTGCGAACCGGGAGAGCCTGATCCCGAGGAAGGAAGAGAGCGTGACGAGACCTCGACCCCGCAGGCCTGAGCTTGTAATGTTCAGCATTTGCCAAGAGTGGTCTATCCGACATGGCCTAGAATTTGAAGCGACCGATTTGGATGCCGATATGATTGCCAGGGTCGAGTACCGTCGAGCCTTGACTACGAATTAGGGGTGAGTCCTGTATGTGAGCTGACATGAGAAAGGCTGCCGTCAAGCTTTCAAATTGGGCCGGGATGGATACTTTGGAATGAACGGATGGGCGTGCGCAAAACACGTCCGCAGGAAGGCACAAGGTACTTTCATGTATACATAGATGTCATAACCATTAAAACCGTGGTGATAGGGATATGCAAGATTTTCGCTGCGAGTCTTCTTAATACTGTGCTTAGGTTGTCAACTTTATCGATTTCTGCACAACCTCCTTGCAGAATGAACAGGCTTTGAATGTGAAAAAAAGGCTCCGTATTTTTAATGAGCTGGAAAATCTTGTGTAGAAAATATGGACAGTGATACACCAAAATTAATTCTCCACTCTAATTAAACCTCGGATCATGAGAAGGATACATAGACGCTGAGTGCAAAGAAGGCTGCGAAGGTCGGTGGAAGGAGATGGCAACGTGGTCAGCATGGGTCCTATAGCTAGGTTACAAAGTGTAAGTACTTAACTGTAGGCACCGAAGCGGAAATTATAGTTGGATGTAAGTCGTCCGAACAGGGGTGTTTGTTTATCCCGTTTGAAGGTCTTACGGGGTCTCGGACCTGGAGCACCGCCGTAGTGGAGGTACTCTCGTCACCTTTACTATTTTCTTTAGCGCTTGTTCCTTGTGTCCTATCAAATCGAACGACGACGACGACGAACGAACGACAGCGACGAACTCGGTTCACTGACTACTTGGATTCTACTCGGAGGTCTACTTATGATGGACCCGAGCAGTAGCGGTGAGCACCTTGCCCAAGCAATTGGCCCGTGAGTCCTTCTTCGTCTTCCCTTAAATCACCACACTTCTTTTTTTCTTCTTTCTAATATCATTACAGACAAGTTCGCTCTCGCGTGACCGTCGTTTGCGCAGAGGTTTGTGCAAATTTTCACTGCTGTGTCAACCCACTCACACGTCTGATAGTGCAAACGTCTCAAACTGAAATGTGATCGTCGAGCCCCATGCGGTTCTTGTACCAAGCGTGATACGGTCGCAAGATGTATATACTCCCCTGCTGCTGCTGAGAAAGTGTTCGTTCATGCCTCCCTTCCTCTCTTGCCAAATTTGATTCCCCCATCCCAATAGTGACCTTCACTCCCTCAACAACAGACTCATAGCAGTCGAATCGCAGCTCGCTCAAATATCAGCACCAGGTGTCCGTTTTCCTTCCTCTTCTTCATCGTCTACAACCATCCAATTACCTATCCACACCGTCAACTCGTACAATCCACACGAGCCCTCCATAGACGATATTACAGCTATCTGGTGGGAAGAGATTGACATACCAGAGTCGCTACCAGTACAATCGTCTAGTTCTGACTCGCGGGAGGGGTATATTAAATCTGAACCTGCATCTCATCCCACCCTGCCATTACCCTCTTCAAATCCCTCGTCATCTCTTCCTCTTCCCCTCCTGCTGCCCCCAATCTCCTGCTACTATGCCCCACATCCGTCCTCATCCTCTTCACCCATTTTCATGAAATCCCTGCTCGCTCATCTCCCATTCGCCCCACGCCGCCGCACCCGCCTATATGAACATGCAGAAGAAGCCTTCAGGATGATCCCTGGGCCCTGTTTCAGCTGGCGCGTCTGGAAAGAGCGCGCAGAAGGCATATGGAGATATGGGGAGTGTGAGAGCACATCATGTTCAACAAACGACTCCTCAGATGAGCCATCTCGTCCGAGTGCGTCGTCAACGATCCCGAACACCTCAAATTCTTCCTCTCGTACACCCACAGATACAAGTAAAACAGATACAGCCCGCACTATTTTTTTCGGTCCACCGCCTGCTCCTCCACCTTCGCCTCCGCCTTCGCATAAGGCTCTTTCCCTGACTTCAAGTAAAGCTCTTACTCCATCCCTTCCCTTGTTCGCATCCGTTTCGGGTGCTTTTGCATTGGCATTGTTGGTTGAAGAGAGCGCCGCTAACGCTAGCACTGCCCTGCAGAGCTCCGGCGCCACTCATCCTGGACCTCCTTCTGAATCTGAAAGGGCCGCACACAACGATAGGATGGGTACCTCACTAGGGCCAAAGAAGTCAAGGAAAGATCCGTCACCGAAAGAAAACCTTACCTCTCCTGCGCTTCTTCATGCATTGTCTCGACAAGCACTATGCGTGTGGGAGGGTGGCGTAGCCTTGTCCAATTCAGGGTCGAATTCAAATAGTGCACATGCGAGCGAGTACGACTTGGATTATGTAGCTGCGATTGTGCTCGGTGTGCTGTTTGTAGTGCTTTGCGATAAAGGATGTACGACGGAGAGACATGGAAATGGAAGTGCTACGAGCAATACAAAGGAGGGATGGATTCTAGGAGAGGTGAGCGGTATTTCCCCTTGTTTCAAATCTTCTGGGATCTGCGGTGAATCGGAGCAGGCATGTGACTTCTTGATGGAAGTTGTGCACGGGGCCTTTCAACTTTACTTCTCTGCTCTGGAACCGGTCTCCACGATCCGTAGATCCTTCCCATCACGTCGTGATCGTCGCGATCATTCCTTTTCTGGGTGTTGACTGTTCTTGTGCGACGGCTTCTATTGCGTTTCGACTCCAATGTTCATGTCTGTTAATTATTTCCTCTTCCTGTCCTATTTCTGCCTCGTTCTTGTTGTATTTGGCTTTACCGCCCCCACTGTATTTCCACAGGTTTTCCTATACTTCAGCTCCGGCTGAATGCATAGAGAAATCTTAACTGACTCTTGCTCTCACAGATCGGCAAACTGGTCAACATCGCACGTACTATGGGGCTCGGCGTCGACCCTGATCTCACACCTGGCAAGTATGGCCTGTATGAGAGCGAGGCGCGTCGGCGAGCATGGTGGGATATTTGGTGGTGGGATGCGTGAGTTACTGAATCGCGTCATCTAAATCACGTTAATTTAGTTTCTCCACAGATATACGTCCACTCTATCTTCACGTGCTCCGCTCATTCCTCTGCACGCGTTCAGCACCCGCCTACCACTTGATGTCGATGAGGAAGTGTTCACGTCCGCGTGTACGTCTGCACCTCTCCTAAGCCCGACGGGTAAAGAGGGCGTGGGAAGGTGGTTTGGGATGAGAGTAAGGTTAGTGATACCTAGCCGCCCCTTTTGCGCGTCACTGATTTTCTCTATCACTACAGACTCGCGCAGCTCGTAAAAGACATTAACTTCCGCACTTCCTTACTATCATCTCTCGAACAACCCTCAGTCCTGTTATCCCTCGAGCACGCGTCTCAATGCGAAGCCGAGATCAAGCAATGGCTATCAGATCTCCCACCCGCATTCCGGATGGGGAGCGAGGGGTTAGGCGAGGAATCATGCGTGCCCCCTCAGTCTTCCATGGCGCTGTCATCCAACGCAAGTCATGGAGGCACACCACCGACACTCCTTGCTCAGCGTCTCGACATATTGATGACGACGCATAGACTGGCTATGGGGTTGTACCTCCCGTCCTTACGTCCCCATCCGTCCCCGTCATCCCAATCTGACTCTCACTCTAATGTGAGACGTGAAACTAGCCCGCAGATTCATCAAGCACGCGTAGGCGCGCTCACAGCTGCACATGGAGTCATCAGAGCTGGGAGAGATTTTGTCGAGCTTGCGTGTACGCGGCCTGATTTGGTACGGAGGAAGGACGGGCTTGGATTAAGTCTTTGTTGCGGCCTCGTCTATGATGTTCATTCAGGTATACTATTTTTCGTTCCCTTCTTGACTTCAGTATTCTGATTTCATGATAGGATTTAGCCGGGGAGTTGAAATGGGATATTCGAAAGCGTTGTTTGACGCCTCTATTGTTTGCGCTACCAGTGCGCTTCGTGACTCATCGGCTGTGTGGGCGCGCACAGCTGTGGAGGATGCTAAGATGGGTCTTGTGCTGCTTCGGGATCTTCGAGACCTCTGTCCTGCGTTGGATGTGAGTGTTCTGGAGGCGCTCGTACGGAAACTCGATTCGGGCGGTTCAGGCGCTGGGAGCGGGTCAAAGAGGAAGAGAGAGGGATGGGATGAAGGTGATGGACGGGATGCTGTTCCTGTACCTGGTGGTTCGAGTGCGGGTGGTAATGGCGAGGAAAATGTTCCTCTCGTCCCCGTCCCTGTCGTTTCTACCCAGGAACCCAAGCTACGTTCACCATCTCACGTTGGTTCCAATTCCAATACTGCCGAGAACACCTCGACCACGAATGTTGCCAACAAGGAGGACAGTTCGGCCTCAGAACCAAGACGGACATACCCTGCGATTGTCATTCCATCCAAGTTTCCGCCTCGGAAGGATCGTGTAAAGGATCGAGATTTGCTGAAGGATGGTCAACGTGAACGAGAGCGGGGGGACAAAGACAAAGACCGCTCAAGGGAGAAAGACAAGGATCGTAAGAAGACCTCGTACCCGTCCGTTGGATTTCGCGTGCGTCCTGGAAAGGAGCCGTCTCCGCTTGCCAGGGTGCGGCCTGCAAGCGCTGGCACACCTACAACAACAACAACGACACAGGGAATATCCGGTCAGCCAATGCCGACATCTAGTCAGCCGATCTCCATGTCAGATCAGTCGATACCTGCGTCTAGTCAACCGATGCCAACGTCTAGTCAACCAATGTCTGTATCCCAGCACTCCGTGATGTCTCAGCCACCTTCCGTGGCTCCTCTCCAACCGTCTTCCCTCGTCTCAACGCCCATTGATCGGTCTTCCTATCATTCTACGCCTACTTCTATGTCACAAGAAGGCGGGGTTGATTTCTCGTTGCCGTTTGGGGCTGCTTACGAGCCTCAGCCTCAGGTGTGTTTCTTATCCTTTTTTACATCCGTTCACCCGCTCAACGCAATTCTAGCCTGCCCAAAAATTTACACCTTATGACTATGCCAGCTCTTCCGCTTCACCGTTTTCATATCCGGACACCCCCCAATATGCGCAATTCGGTGGCCCTCCCTCCACACCGACATCGTTTGCTCCTCCGTCCCAATTGCCCCATTACTCAGGAGCTGCTCCACAGCCGCAATCATCTTTCCCTACACAAATACAAACGTCTCAATATCCTGCATCCCAAGCATCCTACAGCGAGCACCCTCTTCCGTCTCAACAACAACAGCAACAGCCGAGTCGTTTCAGTTTTGGCCCGCAGTTCCCTGAAACAGGTCTTGTGAGAGAGTATTATGGATCGCAGGAGAAGCAGCCTCCTCAACAGCAGGGATATCAACAGGAGTATCCTGGGGAGCAGCAAGCGGTATATGGCGTCAAATCGTCAATAGACCAGCACCTCGCGTCACAACAGAGGTACGCGGGGGAACAGCAAGGATATATGGAGCAGACGTGGACTGAGGGAAGCGAGGGTCAGTATTGGAGCTCATACCCTGCGCAACCTCAACTGCGTTATCAAGAGTGATCCGCCCTCCTCTTCCCTCCTCTTCACTGCTCTTTCCTTAGCTTCCGGTCCCAGTCTTCGCCCATGTAACTAATACGCTTGTTATGCCCATTATGCCTTGATGTCGCTCCTTGCCAATGCTTTCCCTCGCCATCGCTATATGTACGTCTAGGTTACCCATCGTATCTTCTGTTTTCTGCTATCGTATCTTCCTGGAATTTGTCACTAGCTATATAGCTAACTTTATGAATGTCTCCCGTACAGCTCCTGTTTATTCTTTTTCTGCTTATCTTGTCTATTCGTTCTGTTCTCGTTCATTCATCTCTATCTCTATCTGTGTATATATCGCACCACTCTGATTAATGGCTGGAATCACGTTTTTCCATTTCAGTGTATTTTTGTTTTTTTTTTTCGTGTATTTCTCCGAATTTCCTGTCTATATACGAGCATCGTCATTTAAATCCATAGACTCACTTTTGTTTCTTCATTGTAGCCTCGGTGTTAATGCGAAGGGTTCTCAATGCTTAGGTATGCTCGTCCGAATGCTTCTGGTAGTTCTTTATAGAACATCTGATATCGAAACGACTCATAATATTTGCGCTCCAGGGGGGATCAGAGAGGAACATGCATGCGAATATTTGATGCGAGGTCACTCGCGCTTTTCATATATCGCACTCAGCGTTGCACCTTACATTCGATAGTACGAAAGCCAGTGTTTTGTTTACGTACACAATATACATCATATATCCTGTCTACATTGCGGCATAGGTGGAGGAGGTCAACAGTCTACCTTCTTTAACTTCTCCCATATATGCACGTACTCTAGTGGGATCTACTCAACGCATACGAACACGCCCGCGGGGCATAAGAGCCGTTAGTTTTGATTCTTCCATAACTGCCGAGGAAGGAATAGTGATGCGAATATTCCTATGCAGACCAGGGCAATCATATAATAATAGATGATCCATGCGTGGTGGGGATTCCTGATAGATAACGAGAACGTGGACGTAGCGGATGCGGGGCCGATTGCTCGCACGATAGATACTCCCAGCTGAGCGATCCCATTCGTTGCACCAAAAGATGCTTGGTTCGGAGACGCTGCCGCGATGTAGATAAACACGCAAGCTGAAAGAGGTCGTGGTCAACACAAGGAATAGCAGTACGATGCAGGAACTAACCATATGCAAGATTTAATATCATCGAGAGAGCAAGTTGCAGGCCAACAATCGCCCATAATGTGAAACTCAGACCCTGTACTCTTGCGACAGCATTGAGGATGGGGAAAATGACAATCATTGGAGCTCCAGCAGCCATTGCCGCAGAATATATTATCTTTGAGCCGAACCGGTCATGCAGATCGGCGAAGAAAAGAATTTGGAACAAGCCGTTGATCACACCATAGATAGCTAGGATGTTGCCGATTCGCGAAGGATCCAATCCCAGCCCACCGAGCTCTATCGGTGTGGCGAAGAACAGAGGTTGTACGTCACGAAATGCGATATCGAGAAGGGACAAAGCAGCGTAGTTTCCAGCAGCTATGATCACTCTGGGAATCAACAGCGAGCGAAGAGGTAATGGTTTAGAGTCATCGCTGTTTGCAGGTCGAGCAGAATCTTCTGTGCTCAGGGAATCACTTGATCCTGTTAGAGTCACGGGGCCAGGGATGGTATCGTTGTGGTATTTGCTCCTGAGAAAACGCCCGAGAGTCACCCTGGTAGGTACAGTCTGTCAATCATATGTCATCAGCTCTTATGCTTGCATGCTAGTTCAAAAAAACGCGCCTCTCGCAAGAAAAGGAACGTCACGATCCAAGCCAGTGCAGAGAAGGTGGCAGGTACAGCGCATGCAAGGGAATATGGATAGGTCTTCAAGAATTGAGAATGACCGAAGACGTTCGGAAATTGTTCAACTGGACGTGATAACAATCCACCCACAAGGGGGCTGCGAAGATTATCTCATTTCCAGATACGATATAGATCATCACATAGGTACATACCCAATGGTCCCACCCGTTGACCAAGCTAAAGGCATATATGCATACGCCTGGGCCAAGTTGGTAGAGTCGGTAATGTCCACCATCATACTTTTGATTACGCCAACGTTGCCGTTAAGAGCACCGTTAAGAGCACGGCTGAGTGTTGAAAAGGTGTTAGAAAGATATGAATCAAAACTATCACAACATGATCAAACCTTAGTACGAGTCCAGAAAATGTTGTAGATAGGCCGAAACAATACATCGAGATAGGTAGTCCAAACAGACCTGTCAAGATGACAGGCTTCCGTCCAATGTGGTCTGATATACGACTCCAATGAAGAACGGTGAGCGCTTGTGTGGCAAAGAATAGGGAGTACTGCATATACTTGAAGGTGAGGTATAAGCATGGTGCAAGTCAGACTCACCATCAATCCGACATAGTATCCTACACTAGTTTCATCGCCATTTGTAATGCCGATATCTCTTATTAACTGGTACGCGGCGAGTATCAAATACTCGTCAGTTGATTCAGCCATGAAAAAACAGACCTGAGGTGCGAAGGGGGCGATAACTTGTGAAGTAAGTGGTTCCGCAAGTTGGAGAAACAGTATAATAGAGAATTGACGCCAAGGCAATGGTGTCCTGGCCTTCCGCTGCAGGGGCAGCAGCAAAGGCGTCTCTTCGTCCAGCTGTTGTTGGGACATGATCGATCGCACCCTTCGGGAAGTGATGAATGAGAGAAAGAAAACAATAGAGATTCTGTATGATACTACTGTAAAGCTTGGTACATTAATTAATATAATATATAAGCGAAAGATATGCGACTCACACTGAGTCACATTCAACTTATGCTATAGCTACAAATAGCACTTCTGAGTGAAGCCGGAGGCTGATCGTCAGTCCCACGAAATACTGGGACAATCTCGATGGTATCGATGAATGAACCAGCATGATTCCATCTATCATTGACCTAGAAATGATCGGCAGCAAATCGGTGGTTCAGTTCCCTGTACATACCTCAGCCAACATCCAAACCTGAAGCTTCAGCCATCCAAAGTGCGCATTTTGAATGGCGGATAGCCACCATCGAGTCGATGCTGAGCCGAAATTCTTGTGAATGAAAGGTCATATTCAGCTCCAGGCTGGCCAGCGGCTAGCTGGTCAATTTTAAAATGTCGTTCAAAAGTTGATTGACTTGAACATTGAAGCGAGGCCTTCGGAAGTTCGGCCCGACACCAACCTTTCCTGATTTGGCCAAATATTACCGCGCCGTTGACACAAAGCTGTCGGTGACGTCCCTTCTATTTCATGTTGCCAACATGAAATAGAACATCCACCGCTCATCATCCTACTCCCTGCCAAGCTTCGTCTCCTATAATGCCTGAATTACCTCCTCCCTCTTCCGATCCTAACGTGTCTCAGTACGTGCAGTTTGGTGTGTTCCACACCAACAACATCGTTTGTTCCGTCTCAAGCATTCCGTTACTCAGTACCTGCTCTGTAAACACAACCGTCTTTCCCTGCACAAATACAAGTTAATCAGTATTCCTCGTCTCAAGTGTCCCACAACGAGCTCCCTCTTCCGTCTTGACGGCAGCGTTTCAGCTTCGGGTCACAGTACCATGAGACTGCGCTGAGCCATTGGAGAGTATCGTGGGGCATAGGATAAGCAGCCTTTCAACGGCAGGAGTACCAACAGGAGCAGCATTGGTTGTATGGTATTGGAAATATATTAACCATCACCTCACGGAACGACAAACGCATACCAGAGAACAGCGGGATAAGCATGGAGCAGATGAGGAGTAATGGAGCACACTGAAGGTCAGTCTCATCGCGTTGTCACATATCAGGTCTCCTTTTCTTTCCTGCCTTTCATGTTTCTTCGGCTTGCTCTTTCCTCGGTTTTCAGTTGAAAGTATTCGCCTACATAGAGTTTCGCTACATTCATCATGTCCGCCGTAGCTCCATGTCGCCCATTATTAATGCTATGCTCTCGTTATCGCTGTGTACGTCTACGAGCATCCTGACACCTCGTAGACTCGCTTATGTTCGTCTCATCATCGTATTATACATCGGTAACATTATTGAGAGTGGTTCACTGCTCTGATCAAAACAAGGTGTTCAATAGCCTCCCCGTACTCGTACTACGATCGTGTATGAAAAGGTCAAACAATGCGGCAAACAATGAACTGACGGATGTATAGCTACACTAGCATAGACCTCCACATATATGATTGATGACCGCTAGTATAGTATCCTGTCCGTTAAAGATGAGGACACTGGATGTTTGAGAAGAATTATCACATACGTCAAGAATAAGGCAAAGGACCTCTATAGATGTCGAGTATGTACTCAAATTCAGAGACACGGACTTCGCTGAACGGGCCAGGTGGATCGTCCAACTCAAGAAAAAGGGAGGTATCAGTCGAGTCTCCATCTTCGGTTAACTGCTGTAACATCCTGGTAACTTCGTCTTCTTGGTGATAGTCGAACAAGCGACTAGCGACACGCTGTCCACTTTGCCATAGAAATTCTATCTTGAGTCTGGGGGAATCATATTTCGGGTAGTCATGGACTTCCTTTTGAAGTGACTGGTTACAATATGAAAGCTTGGCATCAATGTACATGCCGATGACTTCACTAATCGGTGAATTATACGGCGGAATGGAAGTGGTTACTCACTGTTTGACCCCTCGAACTCGCTCTGGAGTATCGCTGAAACAACGACAGCGCAAGTTGGATTAGGATTATCGCGGCCGGCAGTGGCTGCAACTGAAAACTCGACGATTGCGGGTTTCGCAGTAGCACCAACATTTCCCTTGATTCTGGTGTATGGTTGATCAGCAGCAAGAGCCGCTTCTTGGATCTTGGCAAACCACGTCTTGTTTGTAGCCCAGCTCCACATGTCTGGAAGCAGAGTAGCCGTTGCTGACAGCCCAGCGTTTTGCTCGTGAAGGTATGCGACAATATCTTCCATTTGCTTATCAAGAGCAATGTGTAGTACTGTTCGGGCAGTCCGGTTTTGCAAAGAAAGATTACAAGATGGTTCAACGAGCGCTTTTACGGTGTGTAGCGATTGGTGTTTGCCAGCGAATGGCTGGTTGGAGAGGAAACGATGGAGAGGGGTATGGCCGTCAACTGTGAAATTGGCATCTGCACCGCGCAGTCGAAATTTGCGTATAGATTCATGTGATGGTTTGTTCGCCAAAGCAGCCATATACAGGATATCATTAGGTAGGTTGACCCCTGTTTGTGACAGTAACAAATCCACGGCGACTTCGCTACCAGTCGCAGCTGCCCACGAAATTGGAGCATAGGAGCCGTCGTCAATCCAAATTCCGTATGAATAGGGGCTGATGGAAGAAAGCTTGTTGAGGTGGTCACCTGGTTTCAGGAAAATACTGAGGCAGTCAGGGCTCTTGGCAATGGCAAACATGAAGGGAGAACCCCAACCAGGGGCGACATCCACGTCCAGGAGATAGGGATGTTGCTTGACTAGAGATTCGACCATCCACGGCTTGCCATGCTCGAGTGGGATGAATAGAAGTGAGGGTAAAGTCACGGCAGCACTCAACCACCTATTGGTAGTAGTAGTAATGGAGCGAAATCTACTCTGTTGAATTGCAAGAACACGATGTTTCTTTTTGTTTCGAAGGAACTCCAAGTTCAGCCGTGACAGGGCGCGCATAACATCCGGATCCTCATCCGAAACATGTCCAAGGTGCTTCCATCCTAGAATTGCATAGCTTAGCAACGGATGGTCTTTGCTGACATCGGCAACATCAGCACCATGTCTCGAAAAAGATGGTCGTATGGCTGGATGTTCACCTATCCAAACATCAGCTTCGCGGCTCATTGTACGTGAAAGATAGTATTGCACGTTTTGCGCAGATCTCATCCACAAAGTCGCATAACACATACGTGATCAGGAGCTCGCAGATCCGTGCATGCATGTCTGAGATTGATTTGAAGATGTTATTAGGACGACTGATCAAATATTCCTGGTTGCATAGTATATCAGCGGAAGAGCAGGATGACGGAGTTTAATATATCGTACTTTGACACTATAATGAGATAGAGTGACGACCTGAGTTTGCTCGTTGTAAGTTACGAGGCTTCCGCAGGCGGCCACGATATCCATGGGGTCCATTACACCAAGGTCCGGATTAAGATTTGATTGCCCGACTTCAATCATCATCGCTTCGTTGAGTTGATCAAGCGTCAGCGGGGTGAACGTGCCGGCTAGCCAAAGCAAACAAGTCCGGGCGATTTGGTAGTCACTTCGTCCTCTGCGTTTAATAGCCTGAGTGATCCTATCATACGTCTCGTAGAGTCCAGCTGGAAGGTTATCGAGGGCCGCCTCAATGTCGATACGTCTTTTGCAAGCCACGATTTCGTCTAGTTGACACTGAACCCAGCGAAACCTGCGTATGATACAATAGAGTTTCCGAGAAGCGGGCGGAAATTGCTTTGCTTACATGCCTTCTGCTTTTTCTAACAATTTCTCCAAAATTGTCTTTTTCAGTTCGTGGGGTAGGCGTGATAGTTTCTTCTGAGTGCTGAGCTGCTCAGTAATATGCGCACATATATCTGCTTTCATCTGTTCTGCGCTGTCCTTCAGCAACATGGTGGGAAGACCATAAAAGGTGTCTTGGATGTCTGGCTCGCTTCTACTGGTAACGAAAAGTCGTAATCGAGCGTCTTCAGCAAGGTTCACAAGATGCCCGACCAGTTCGGGGTAGTCCCTGCATTCGTCCAAGGCATCAATCACGAGGACTGGTCGACAAACTAGCGTAGACGCTTCAACAAGAAGCTTCACTAGAAACCCTAGATCTGTGGGATGCGGCTTTCCATCGCGTTGTTGCTTCCAGAGCTTTCGCAGAGAATCAAGGTCCCGTTCTGTGTTCGATTCTTGCTGCTCGCCTATCTTTGCGATCCAGTCGTCTTTAGATTGTTGAAGCAGCTGAACAACCAAGGAGCGCAATACTGCAGCCGCGTTTGTAGTCCTGTCGTCTCGGAAATTGCAATAGAAGAAGGCGAGCGTCTGTGGCTCTGCTTGATTGCTACCCTGAATCTCGTCTACGACAGCTGAGCTGAAATATCACAAGTCCATGTAGGCTCTGAAAGTTCTCCAGACAAATCTAAACTCACGTAAGGATAGTCTTTCCATGACCAGCTGTTGTGAGTATCAGCGACCTGCAAGCAATAGCAAATGATAAACCTAACCTTGGCCATTCAACCATAGGAATGCGCGATCTGAGTTGTTCCAAGCCACAAACTGATCATTTTGGAAAATCCAACGACCGGTCCCAGGGTTGCGCTGGCCACGGGAGGTGGCATGTTTTTCTTCACAAGACACATGGTTCATCCATTCAAGTAACTCTCGACGTTCCTTGGCTATGCATGTTTGAACGGATCAAGGAGGAAACTGACAGTCAGCGACTGACCTTGTTCGCGCACCTTTTGTGCAGCAGAATGTTCCTGGAGTGTCCAATTGACTTGCTGGATTTCGTGCTTGACTTCCTTGAGCGTGTTCCTTGCGATAGCATTAGTATTAGCGATGATAACGAACAAGTAAGATCACCATGTGTCGATTGCTAGAATTTTCGTAATCTCGCCACAGTAGTTTTTCAATCTATCGATGATCGCGCCTGCTTCCTTTTCTTTGAATGGCCATGTCAATCTAGAAATAGTCTTCATTTTCCCGGCCTGTTCGTTTGGCAAAATGCTCTTCAGTTCCACCAGTAATTTGGCGACTGGTCCGTCTGTAGCCATCAGGGTTGAAAGTGCATGGCTGAGATTGGGTGGAAGAGAGTCGTCCCTCTCGATCGCCATGACTGTGGTGAGGACGCCACCAACTGCACTGAGCTCATTGAGCAAACCTTGACAGGACGAGTCGGCGTTGCAGACGGAGGCGACAAATCCATACAAAAGAGCTGAAGCTTGGGCTATTGTTTGAATGAGCTGAAGGATAGTGAGACCGCTGGTGATGGGATCCATCTAAGCAGTGGAAAATCACCACGGTGACTTTAAATTAAGGAAAGGCGCCTCGGGCCGGTAGTCCATTTGCAACGCTGAGGCATTGCGGGGGACCCATCGATGATCGATCAGAAGCACACGAGGGACTACATAGATAAATGAGTATAATGCGATATGATTGAGTTGCAGGAATAGAAAATTTCACCCAAGAGTAGCTTGAGATCATCAACATGAAGCTAAATACTCCATGACGCACTCTTGATCTGCGAACTTAGAAGTACCATGAGCGCCTTCCTGGGTGCCCGACTCAAAAGAGCTCAGGCGCCTTTCTGAAGGGTTAAACACGAATCCGCTAGCATTACGGTCCTCCAATTCCTGACGCCCAAAAGGGTATATCAAATTCGGGCCTTCTTCAAGTACGCCCCACACCCTTGCCCATCCGCTTCCAAGATTTGCCACATCCCACCTCTCATTCACCTCACGCGCTCGCTTGCACCCCTTTGATTAATGATCCCGGGCCCTGCGTCGGCTGACGCATCTAAATACTTAGATGATAACGCGCAAAGGGATCATGGAGGTGGGCCGAGAAGAGCAAGAGCAGACCCTATTTTGCAAACGACTGTTCTGACGAGCCACCCATCCACTGTGTCAGAGTGGTACATCGTCAAAAGAACACTGCAACCGCTTTCTCCCGCAAAATTACAAACAGGTAAAGCGGATATAGCGCCAGTGATTCGGTCTATCTGGGCAGTGGAAAACGCTACCCTGGCACCGCCGCATTGTATGGAGGGCAGGCGCCCATTGGCCTATTTGTAACTCTGAGACCCTGCATTGGCGCCTATTGTAGATGATTGATATGGAACAGATGGGCAGGAATCAGGAACGATAGTGAAAATATTTCCCAAGAGCCAGGTTATTGGGCGCATCTGGATTCTATTGTAGTGAAAGAACATCAATAGCAGCACGGGGTCAAAAGTGCACGGGGTGACTACTTACCGATAATCGCCAAGGTTCTGCAAAGTCACGAACTCAGGCTCACCTCAAAAGTCGAGCTGTGTCTTCTGCAAACTGATCCCCTCACGACCGATCTGCAACTTATGTCGACCACAGAGG
This sequence comes from Suillus hirtellus, assembly GCA_016695485.1. Taxonomy (NCBI): domain Eukaryota; kingdom Fungi; phylum Basidiomycota; class Agaricomycetes; order Boletales; family Suillaceae; genus Suillus; species Suillus hirtellus. The sequence continues at coordinate 277,619 of MU172323.1, read as the reverse complement.
ACCAAGTGGCAGGCAGTGATCTTGAAGTAGGATGAGAGGACTAGAACGATTGACTCGGTTGAGTGCAAAACACTGGAGTCTTCAAAGGCTCCTACTAGTCGCGTCATGAGCAACCTGACTGAGGAGGTTGACGAAGGTCAAAAAATCACTCCCTCCAGAACGTCGACAGTCGATCGCGAGTACCACTGAAATAACCCTCTTGCATGACTCTGGGTACAACTGGATTCGCGATACGTTCAACGCAACAAAAGGAACAGTGAAACAAACACATTGAACCTAGGGTTAGGGTTATAATTTAAGAGGATCCTGGCAAAAAGTGTTGATTGACGCGTCCACGCGACTTCGGACGCGTTCTTGTTCTTCTCAATACTTACACCACTACTCAACTTTCTCAGAAAATGACCGACGTTGAGGGCTCGCCAGCCCCACGACGCTCTCAGCGTGATAAAAAACAAGTAAAACCCTATGCCTCAGGTCCGTGCCCCTTCATCTTCTTCGTTGGTACCGTTGATTCGAGATACACGAATAGGAAGTCAAAGTCCGAACAAGCGCAAACGCAATGCGGAGGAGGACGACCGGGTAGACGAACAGGAAATGAGTGACGCTGAGGTTGAAGCAGATGATGAGGATGATGCTGATGGAGTTGACGACGACAACGACGAACCAGATACCCGCCCCGCCAAACGGAAGGGAAAGGCCACTGCATCACGTAAAGCAAAGGCGAAATCTAAGGGTCCTCCACCTCCAAAGAAACCACGCATGGCGAAGAATACTGTGCTGAAACCTCAGAAAACCCCTAAACCTGCCAAACGTAAAGTTAGAGCCAACGGAGACTTCGATGCAGACAAGCTGGCGACTGAGACCAAGATTTCTGCAGACAATCCTCTTTTCAGTGCGTCAGAACCCATTACCTTGTATCTACCTTGTTCATTTTTTCTTGTAGACGCTATCATGAATCCGTCCGCGGCACTACAGTCTACCGCAGAGGACTTTTTGGACTCGTTAGCCCAGACTCCGGGTTCTGCTCAAGCAGAGCTTATCAATTGTATTCTACGAGCATGTGGGTGCAATGACTCAGTGGATGCAGATGAAGTTCTAGACTATGACGGTGTTGTCGACTCGCTTGATAACTTTACTGAGGGACTGAAACAGGTACGAGCAAGACACTTTGACGCATAAGCTATTGCTCACATTACCTAGGAAAATTCACCAATATACCCCTTGACATCCAAGTTGCCAATTTTCAAGCGTTTCCGAGTGTCCTTGAGTGAGCTGATCTCACGCCTGGTTTTAAGTGCAGCTGATGTCGGAGCGCTGTACACGAGCGATATGGTAACTACATTGCAGACCTGGGTCGTTGCGATGAGCAGTTCACAGATCCGAGCCTTCCGGCATACAGCAACGGCAGTTGCATTGGAGGTGGAGACCGCGCTTTGTCAAGTAGCAGCAGCAGTTGAGAAAGAGGCGGAGATTGTTGGACGACAGCGCGAAGGAGAACGGAAGAGACGCGCAGCAAATAAAGCGCAAAATGTGAGGGAGAAGGACCTGGATGGCAAGGCGGCGGAGGTGAGGAAACGTCGTGCTGCCCTCGCAGAGTATCTGAAGGAGATCGTGGATGGGTAAGTGTCTTGTTTACTCTATTTACTCTAGATTCTTTCACTCATGCCTTCTTCCCAGTGTCTTCGTGCACAGGTATCGCGATCTTGACCCGCACATCCGCGCTGAGTGTGTGCGTGCAATGGGTCATTGGTTTACACACTACCCTGCCCATTTCCTTGACGCGTCCTACCTACGTTATGTTGGATGGGTTCTCTCCGACAGTGCCACGCCCGTCCGCCTCGAAGCTGTCCGTGCTTTATCAGCAGTCTACGCACAGGCCGAGTACATCAGTGGCCTCATGAATTTCACCGCGCGCTTCAAGCCCCGCCTTCTCGAGATGGCAGCGCATGATACAGAGCTCGCCGTGCGCACCGCTGTACTTGGCGTCCTAGGTGCAGTCGACCAACACGGCTTGCTGGAAGATGAGGAACGAGAACAGATGTGTCAGCTCGTGTTCGATGGCGAGGTGCGCGTGAGGAAGGCGGTGGCAGGATTTGTTGGGGGTCTCTGGAATGAACTTGTTGAGGAACGGCTGGCGGGACGCAAGGTGGGCGAGAAAGGAAAGGAACGAGCGGGCGCCAAGGCGCTGGCAATGTTACTTGTGCGTTGGGATCGCGAGCGTGTGGAGGAAGAGGATGGGAGCCAGGACGGTTCGCAGAGAGGAGTGGCTATGAGTACAGACATTAAGGGGCGTACGGCGCTTGCTGTGGAGGCTCTGTGGGATGATGTAGACTCTGCGAGCGGGTGGGAGGGGCTTCTTGAGATGCTACTGCTCGATCACTCTGCCGGAGGGGGCGAGGAGGATTTGGATGCCGCAGACGACTCCATCGCTACTTCTGCGAAAAACACCGTAGACGAGGCGTGGCGTCTGACTGAGACAGAGGAAAGTGTATTGCTAGAGGTGCTCATTGCGTCGCTCCAAAGAGCAAAAGCTCTCGCCGGCACTGCGAAAAAGGTGAGTGCCTCTGGTTATCGAGTATGACTTGAAGGCTAAGATCCATTGGTTGCAGGGCGAGGACGAAACGCTGATATCAGATCTCACTCGTGCGCTGATTAAGGGTCTACCGAGGTTGTTCATCAAGTACCAGACGGACGCCAACCGGATTGCAAATGTGTTGCTAATCCCACCCTTAATGAATGTAGAACTATATCTGGAGATGCGGATGATGACAGTGAGTTGTGTTTGACACCTTTGATCCACTTTTGTTCGGTTATCTAGTCTCTCGAATATTTCCTCTTCTCGTTCTCTGACACTCTTCTTACTTCTTTGCCTGCTCGGCGATACTCACGTGTGATCAACAGGCCTACGCCAATCTCTGGGACGACATCACTAAGCAATTTCTCTCCCACTCCGCCCAAACGGTGCTCGCTTCTGCTGTCGCCTGCATCATGCACATTCTCTCTTGTCCCTCGCTCAGCAACACCAACAGCACAAAAATTCTGGAACTCGAGGACGAGCTTGCAGCGCAGCTCCGTGACACTGTTGGCGGACGGGAGGAGATCGAGGTAGCCGGATTTAATGAGGACGAGGTGCTTGCGCTAGGTGCTGTGTGCGCGCGAGTGTGTGCACTAATAGGGATGAGAGATATGTGCGGATGGATGGAAGAGAGCGAGGGCGGGAAGCAGAGTTGTGTGTGGGATATTATTGCTGCACTCGTAGAGCGGGGACGGTTGGGGTATAGGGAAGAAGAGAAGGCGAGCTTTATTTTGTGTGCTTTGTCAGAGTGTGGCTAATTGGAATGGTGTAGATGATCGAGCAGGGACTGCAGGTTCTCGGGCTACATATTATGTGGAAGACACGGAGCTTGCCCGACGCTAAGGAGGCGACACTAGAAGATGAGAAGTATATGGAAACTTTGCGCGAGCAACGGGACTCTCTGCTCGAGAAGTTGGTAGAATACGCAGTTGGCACGCAGTCGAATACTGCCGAAGCTGTTAAACGTGCAGTATGTCTCTTCCACTAGTTTTCTGATCCGGGAGATTGACACTTTTCCAGGCCTTCCAGAATCTTATGACATTGCACATTCTTTTCTGCGCGGAACAGACAACGACGCCGGATGGACGTGTGCTACCGACTGCTGCATTGCCACTTGAGCTTGATGACGAGGTGCAGTATCGCTGTGCAGGATTCATCCAAGCCGCGATTGAGCAGTACGCTGAGCTTTTCGAAGAGGGACAGGCACCTGGGCAAGAAGAGGCAAGTGAAAGCGGAGAGAGCTCAGGCGAGGAGAATGTGCCTGCGAAGGGCAAGAAGGGCAAAACCAAAGCTAAGTCGCCTGCCATTCAAGGTTAGTCTTTGTGTCAGGTACTTTTGTCAGTCGCTGAGATTTTCGGTTATGACATGCAGAGCAGCCACTGACGCGCACCCGTCTCGAACAAGAGTACGTGTTCATGGGAACGATTTCCACGTTCCTAAGGGCTATTCGCGCAGGCGCTGTGCATGTGAGACATAGCGCTGTGCTACTCGCACATTTTGGACGGCTTGGACCTGCATTTGATCTTTGCACGAAGGTAGTCATCGATTCTCTGCGCGAAGAAGGGATGTACCGGGATAATGGCGATGTTGTGGTTGATGTTGTCACTCAAGCGCTGAAGGAGGTATGTCTTATGCGTCTTGTTTGCAGACGGCCGCTCAACAACACTTCATCCAGTCATTTACACTTGTCCTTGACTCTGTTGTTCGCGGGGAAGACCATGTGGTTGCTCTCGCCAAGCAGCTCGGACAGAGCTTCATGATCCGAGGTGCACAGCTCTCGATTATCAGGAAGCTTGACAGCCAATACATCGTGCAAACACATACGAACCTCCTAACTTGGATTGTGAAGCGCATTGGCACATACGAGGCTGCCAAGAATAAAAAGGGGCGCAAAACAGCTATCTTGTTCTTCAGGGTCTTGCAACCTCTTCTGGCTGCTGTCGATAGCAGAGACGCCTTAAAGATGTAGGTTGCAAGTGCTTCGAAAGGAAGCGGGATTAACTGACAAAATGGCTTAGCAAAGCTCATATGGATCAAGTTCTTGCTCAGGCTAAGATCGAGGTTCCGCCATCATCCAAAATTTGGGAACCCCAACGAGCGTACGAAAAGAAGTTGTCTTCGATCATGGCAAAGGATAAAGGTACGTACTACGTACCTCGTACCTGAAATAGGCTTCCCGACTTATCCTCTCTACCAGGTGGTGCAAAAGGTAGAAAGGCTAAAGGCGCAAAGAGTGCAGCAATGGTTACTAGCGACGAATCAGAAAGTGAACCAGAACCTCGACCAGCTGAAGAAGAACCTCCTGCCCCGAAACCACGCCCGAAGCCGCGTCCTCTACGCCGCCAACGGTCTCCTACCTCGTCTTTGTCGGAGCTTGAAACAAGTGACCCAGAGGCTGGGGTTCAGGAAGAAGCCAATGAAAAACAAAAAACCGAAGCTAAGCCGGAGGTCCAGGCGGAGCACGAGCAAGAGCAGGAGCAGGTGCAAGAGCACGAACAAGGACAAGAGCACGAACAAGGACAAGAACAAGAACAAGAACAAGAACAAGCCACACCGAGGAATCATTCTCGTCCCCAAGCAACATATGGCAGGTCACCGACAAAGACACCACCTGTCCCTCCTGTATCTAATGGTATCACCCCTCCACCTACACGAAAACGGCAGAGGACAGATGAGGATGAGGAGGATGCTGGAGAGAAGAGTGGAGTTGAAACTATGGAAGCTAACAGTGATGCTGATACCCCCGGAGATGAAGCCCCTCGAGAACAGAGCCCGTTGACTGAAATCATTTTCAGGAGAAAACGTGCTCGTCATTAGTACGAGCTAGGATTTTTCGAGTTTTTATACTTATTTGTGACTTGTCAGGCCTGGCTTTATCTTGCTGTTTACTGTTATACTGTAGGTAGGGTTAGAGACCAAAATGTAGCCGATTACTATCAACTGGTCTCATAAGAATCCGCTGATGTCCCGAAATCGACCATTTGCAAGTGCCAAGGATCACTTCAAGTCTCCCTTGCAATTGAATGGTCAAGCGATGGCAAATTTCAACCTAACATCATGACTTACAGGGATACGATCGAGCTGCGTATAGCGAGCGAGCAAGCCGCCGCGGTCATCGAGGGAGGTCCTGCTAAGAATGTGTAAGTATCAACTATTCAGTACGGGACACTCGAGATCTAACAATGTTGTGTCAAAAAGGTCATCAACGCTCAAGAACGTGATAACGAAGATGATTCAAAGATTTAGGTGATGTATCCTCTCGCGACTTCCTCTCGCGGACAAGCGACGAGACGGCGCCGGTATTATCCAAACTTTTGTGCATTCCTGTCACTACAAATATGATAGGCAACCAGGCTGAACCATTTATTCTTGGCTGTGAACTCTACCTTCATCATCAAGAATGCAGCCTAACTCGAAAGACACAAACGCCCTCCTACTGTATCTGATTCAGACCACTGCTGATGGTCCGAACGTCACGAATGACAGCACTCTTCCCTCGTCGACGGGATATTCTTCAACTGGTATGGATGCAAACACTTGCCTATGCTAGCCTCGTGTTCAGCATCTTGGCCGCTTTCGGCTAGTAAAGCAGTGGCTCAATGCTCTTTAGGCGGCTCGCGGACGAGGGTCTTTGGAAGAACGCGACATGCATGATCAGAGGAAACGGGATGGGCTGGAGCACTTTCACCTCCAGACCGTCTTGCACATGCTCGTGCTCCTCTAGATCTCACTATTCCCACTGATCTGACTTGTCCCTCAACGCCGACATGTGGACTCAGTAAACAGCAACATCCAGCATCATCACCTGCACCACCGCGTTCGGCATCCTCTTCTACGCAAGGAATCCTCGTTAACACCTGGACAGTTCTTTCCAGACACCAGGAGCAAAGCTAATAAAAGCTATCTTCAGAAAAGTCCTCTCGGACAGATCGCCGATGGCGTATTCATTAAAATGTCTGTCTACTAGAAATATCAACAAACCCGGAAGTTACAACTGGAATGGTACCTCCCGTGCAATGGGCGTGAGATCCTCATCTACGATATGATGACTCAAGACTTATCGGGACAAGGAAGAGGTATCTGTGAAGTGTGGCAAGGTCATGACCGGCGCTCATAGTCGCCTGAAATCCGTCAAGATCTTTGTTTGAAAGGTACTGTAGTCATCCTCCATCTGGCCGACTTGGATAGCTAGTCTTTCGGGTATCTAAACTCGCTCAGAGTAACGTGCAGCGCCCATTTTACAATTGTCATAGCGTTGGATTGGACATAGCGCATATCGTAGCATAAAAATGATGCAGGAATTACAGTTTTTGCTGAGTGACGCTCAACCGAAGCCAAAATCCAACGACGCGTGGTGGAATTGAAATGCATAAAGCGCTGCACTTGCAACTCAAGGGGAAAGGGAGACGAGATATAAAAAGATGCGAGTATTGCGAAACGATGATTGAGTGAGCGCTCCTGTCCTCCTTTTCTATCATGACAGTAGTCCGCCGGCCCTCCAGCCGAAGGAGAGAATGCCTCTCGAGTGTATTTATTTTTCGGGGTTGGGGTTCCTGGAAGTAAGATCGGTTCATTAGTACTTCGAAATACCAACAAAGAATATGAGAGAGTAATGCGTGTGAAGGATCGGCTCATCGATATCGTCAAGGACTCAGTACTCACATTCTCCGCTTGCCTCCAGGGAGCGTTGTTACGTTCACGAATCTGTCAGGCCAGTTAGCTTGAACTACAGAAGAACTGGGGTGATACATACCTGCGGTTGTACAAGATGCGCTTCTTAGCACGGCCCTTTGGCGTTTTCTTCTTCTCCTGCTTATCAACCTTTGGTGTTTGCGACTTAACCTTACCGGCACGCGCGAGAGATCCGTGAACTGTTTGTGATGCAACGGTCAATATGTGCGGACTGCGAGCGCGAGCAGCCTTACCTTTACCCATGGTGCTTGACGATGACGGGCTTCGACACTACATGCACGTGAGTAGCCAATTTAGTGCTGTATAGTTTAGAGAGATAAGGTTCCGGCAAATGCCGAGGATAGAACGCCTCTCCATCAGCAGTGACTGAATTAATCGTGAATTATTCTAAGTACAACGCACAAGATGTACCACGCATGTAGCTCGTTAGTAAATAGTCCATGTATAATTCCAAGTCCGTATCAAGGTAAATAAATATCTATGCATTAATTCAACATCATGCCAAGCTGCGCCAACATCATTTGTCGCTATCAAGACATAAGGGAAGGGGTATCGATGATCCATAAAGTGTTTCACAGGCACACGTCATCATAGAGGACACTATGTATGGCTCTATTTTCTCGAGCGCAAGGTCGTATGACAATCACGTCGGACATTGGTCTCGTGCTAAGGGGCACACATCTGGGACCAAGCAACCCAGACATAGAGCGTGGCCTAGAAGATGACTCGCTAGGAGTTTCTTGAGGAGGCAGGCCCAACATCTCGTACAACTCTCTCTGAGCTTGCGCTAAGGCTCGAGCACCGGAAAATGACGTGTTCGAAGTGGATCCTATATTGATAAATGTTGTGAGATACAGAACTGTGATTATAAATGGAACGTTAACTTGCCTAGAGAGCTACGACCAGACATGTTTGACGGGACAATGCCAAACGGTGCGTGTAAAGGTAGCGGCGGCACTGGAGGGATGTCGTCTGAGGTGGCAGACATCGACATCACCAGGCTTGTGCGCGTACCCGAGCTACTGACAGAAGAACGCTGACTTCGACTTTTGCTGATGGAGCGCAAGCCTGCTTTAGACAGACGTATGCTCGACTTTCGAAAGGCCGAAACTTGCGCAGATCGCCTACTTGATGGCCTTAACGCTGCCGTTCCTTCAACTTGCACTCCACGGCTCTCTAGAACCTGATCCGAAAGATTATCAAAATCTTGGGCGACGTCCTCTGCTTGTTTCCACGCCTCATCTCTTTCAGCCTCCATTGAGTGCATTTGTTCGCGAAGTTTCTGAGATTCGGAGACCTGATTAAGGAAGATCGAATTGACCTTCCTCAAAGCTATGGCAAGTGCGCTGGCAGAGTGTACAACGCGTAAATTTTTCAGTTGACCTAGCTGCTCGACAGTAGTATGGAGCTCGTCAGTGAGCCGGTCAAGAGCGCTGGAGACTTCAGAAAGCTCCTCCACGGTGCGTGCAGCAGTCATAGAATCGCACATGTCTGGACCATCCAGATGTCCAGCGAGGGTGCCCATGAGCTGCCACCGCTTGCGCACGAGCATCTTGTACCTCATTTTAACGTCGGTGTGCTGCATCTCAAGGCGATGAACTTCCTCAGGAATGTCTACATCTAACATCTCTGTCCTAAGAAGACGTATTGATGAGGCTTCTGCAGACTGCTTGATGGCTCTTGAGACAATCGTTTGAAGCTCATGCCGCGTAAGCGTCCACTGAGCCGCCTCCAAGGTCATCCCTCGCCACCTCGGGGGTGGTGTCTGGAATTTCGGCGCTGGTGTCGAAGCAGCAGTAGTCAGTTTGCGCCATGCGTAGCCTGATCCGGAACCATGAGCATAGCCACTGCCCACAGATGACACAGATCCGCCACGCTCCCTGATCCAGGGTACAAATGACCCAAGCGGTTGACCAGGACCGCTAGGTTTGCGTGGACCAATTGGCAGTGGTGGTCGAGCCCTAGTTCGACTCCTGATGTTGGAAGGCGGGCTAGGGGTAGCAGAAATGGACGGTGGACGGACGACAAAGTTCATTTCTGAGCTAGTCTCCTGCGATGATGCACCGCCACTAGTACTTGTTGCCAGAGGCATATCATTCTCATTTGAAATCGCACTGCGATATGAGGGAGGAGCTACGAATGAAGGCGTCAACAACGGTGATGAATTGACAAATGATGGTGGCAACGGACTCCTTGGAGGAGTAGGGGGAGGGGGCGGCGAAACTGAGGGTAAAAATGAGGTACCAGCGATATGAAAATCAGATCCAGGGCGTTGCGATAAAGAATCGGAAGCTGAGGATATGCCCCTTGAAAATGCCGCTTGCGGCTGGGGGCTGTGGAACGGAGGGCAATTCGGTGGCAATACGCCAGGACAGGATAAATTAGTGCTAGAAGGTCGAACATTAGGACCGAATGATGATAAGTTAGTGCCTGGTGAATTGGATGGCGAGGTCAATGAGGATATGCTCCCAGAGCTGGTATATGGAAGGGAGGGTGATGCATTTTTTGATTCTGGGAGGGGCACAGATGTTGAGGACAACGAAGGCTTCTGGACCAGAGTGTGTGATTGTGTTGTAGATGCAAATAAATTTGGGGAAATGATCGAAGGGATTGGTAATGCAAAATCAGATACAAGCGCTTGCAACACTTCGTCCTCTTGAAGCCTATCACTGCCTGTGGATATACGATGGACTGGAGAACACATAACGGGGTCAACAGGGGATGATTGTAGCTGTATTGCGACTTTAATATTCTGGTCGGTTGTTTGGATCTTCTGCCCTGTAAGGGAGGACGCTGGAGCGGGTGCAGCATCCGAAGTGATCTCTGGGGGACAAGGTTCCGACGAAGGTGCAGACGATGACGCGGTAGACACCGGCCTGCAAAGGGTAAGAAAACTACGATCTCCCACTGAACCCTCTTCTCGTAGTGCAACACTCAGTGTCATCGCCCGACACAACGCGCCTGTGCCAACGAAAATTTGTGGTATAGGATGGGTCGCCGATCTAGGCGCCTGAGGGCGTCCAGGAAGCTGGAGTGCTGTTATGGGGACAGGAAAGCTAGGCGAAAACAATGGAGTGAAGATGTTTGGAGTCTCGGGGAAGGTCTGTTCCCCAGTGGAAGAGCTCGAGGGGGGGCAAGTCGATGAGCTCTGCGAGCCGGGGCTCACATTGATAGCATAATCTAGGAGGTCATACTCTTGGCTGGCAGTTACGCGTCCAAGAGCGCGTTCCGCACGCTGACTTTGTGCAAAGATTCCTGTACTGGAAAGCGGGCTAGTGTTAGGAATGTCCGACTCTGCAAAGGCTGTCAATGGCATCTCGACATGGCCAGCAGGGACTGCAGAAGTAGGTACCAGAGGGAACTGGGATAGCGCTGAGGGACACTGCGCGATAGAAGAGGCAATCAATGCAGGAGTGATTGGTGTTTGTGGGACAAGGATTGAACGAGGGCGTTCGCCGATGGGAAGCCTGATCTGTTTTTTATTGCGTTGAAAAATGCTGCTCGGCCGTCCATTCGACATCTTGAAACCTAAAGAACGTTGAATGGCAACTGGAAAAAAAAACACGTAGACGCTTACTTCTCCCACCCCTCAATGATGGCGTTACTCCTTGTGCTCTCACTCTGCGCTTCCGAAGGCTAACATCACTAGATTTCGCCTGCAGAGCATTGGCATCAGAACTAATGGATGCAACAGGCTGTGACGACTCAGGAGCAACAAAGTGATATCCATCCAAACCATCTGTTGGACTAGAAGGGATAAATTCTGATGATTGTGCCGAAGCGCTTGACACGCCTGTTCCCGTGTGATGAGATGATGGGTATGATGAAGCCGTTGCGGGTGTGTGAGAAGCAGTGTTTGGAACGTCCGAATCAGTCTCATCCATCCTTGCGAGCACACTGCTTGCAGCTATAGAGCTACCACTTCTCATTGGCTGAGCATCGCGAATTGACTCTGGCGACATTGGTGTTGTAGGCACGGGCGAAGGAACCTCTGATATTCGAGAAATGCGTCTGGATAACCCTGAATGCATGATGATATCAGGAGACACATAGTAAGCTCCAAAGGGTGGGGATGCCGTGGTTGATGCGCTGGTATGTGGAGACTTTTGTTCTTTATCTTGGACGACAGACTTTCTCGCCTGATCCAGTAGGAGTACTCCTGAGCCTGCAGGCAGGGGAGGCACATGGGATACAGTCGAGTCACGGCTCGAGTCGTGTGTAAGCGCGACCTCCATGAATAGATGGTCATAGCCGGGAAGAGTGGCAGAATCTTGACGCGCCATGCCACTGCGGTATCGCGATCCCCGATCACTCGACGACAAAATGAATGAGTTTCCGATAAGGGCACGAGCAAGTGTGGTACCGGATATAGCGGACATATTGTCCGAATCCATGGGGGATGGAGGGGAGGTATTCGAAACAAGTTGCGGATTTGTCCCCAAAGATTCGACACCCACTGTTGACAGCCTATTCGGAGTAGGAGCAGTTTCAACTTCTGGTATAAAGATGGGGGCAGGGATCGACTTCTTCGAAGCGGAAGGTGCCTAAGAGTATGATCAGCTCATGTGTTTCTCTCTGGAACTCTGTCGAAGTGAAGCGGAACGTAATTTCCTGCCGCCACGACCGACATGCAGAAAACCAGTGTCAAAAGACGTACCATGCGATCAGATGGCTGCCGAGAGTGAGATATATGAGCGGTGACGGCCTCCTAGTGTCATAGTGAGATTTTGGAATGGCGAAGATGTTGAAGACGCACTTGGAATGTACTAGAACCCGGACTTACGTCCTCCTTGACAGTATCCAGGCCGGCAGTTTCAGCTATCAACGATTCTTGCAGTGGGTCCATAGAAAGGCTCCATGTAGAACCATGAGAACCAAGCCCTCCGTTCAGTAACTCCTGCGGAAACCAATTGTCCAGAGGCTCTGGATTGTAGTCCAACTGGACCAAAGATCCAACATTTGGTCGGGTGCAAGAAATGGATGTAGAAGGTCTATGATCGATAGACGAATCTCTATCTGAGGGAGGATCCTCTGTCGTCCCGGAATTGGGTGACTTCTCATGGATATCGAAGATCTCTTCCGGAGGAGCGGGTGGAGGTGAGATAGGCGACTGGTGCGGCGGTGGTGGAGGTACTATGCCAGAAGATTTTGTCACCTTCGCCCTCCGTTTCATATTCTTGCGCATGAAATTTGTGAGGATCATCCTCCCCCGTTGCTCTATATGGCCTCCAGGTTAGACTGCCAAGGGGTGTCGCGACCGGTAGATATACTATGAGCCTAAACAAGATTAGACCCAACGAATTGTAGGAATAGTGCCCACGGGTGCGGGGAATCGCACTTGTCTAGGTCGTGGGGATCAGACAAGAAAGATGTAGGAGAAGTAAAAGGAACACTGGTACATATGCGTACATTCCGGCATTCATAGCAACCTTTGGCAGTTGCACATCAGAGCATCAAGGCATAAATGTTTGTCCCTGTTTGTTTTGTCTGGGGATCAAATATCATGTCGCCTGCTTTGCATGGCCTCCTTGATCATCTCACACAGCTTCTGAAACTTGAACCCGGTATAATCATTCATATTCCATCTGCGAGTGTGCGTAAATCGTGTGACACTACTACGCCGTACGACCCGTCTGTCCAATCCCATCTATGACCATGAGAATTCGCGGTTTCATGAGCGCCGGCGGTCAGACGCTGATTCATATGTAGCACAGGCACATTTGATAGGACGAATGAGAAGGTCTAGTTCATGTCAGCTTGGCTCTCCACGCGCTGTATGCATTCTCTTTCATCATACGAGGCACAGTCCATATCTCCCGGTTGGTCTCTTATTTCCCAGGTCACTCAAGTTGAATCTGCACCACCAACTGAGCCTGCATCTCACCGCCTTCAAGATCAAATTGTGGCGGTGATCGTAAACGCATACGACCCGCTACCACAGCCTTTGAAGCCCAGTACTACTACACATCATCTCCTCAGATCTACAGCCGCAATCAACACTCTGCGGTTTTATTTTTGAATCATTATATCCGATTGGACATCGAATTTTGGCATGACATAATGGCCCGCATGTCTCTCAACTTTATCCGAGTCCTGGAACGTTAACCATCTGACGGCAGAGGATTTCGGTTTGATCCTTCAATCAAATACCAGTAATCGCCAGCCTCAGTTCGGCTGTACGGCTCACCTCACCCCGGATGCGACACCTAGGAAGCGAATCAAGCAATAGAAACGTTATGCGAAGTATCACAGGTACACCTTATCAGGCTCTGAATCTACGGTACTCACGTATTCAATTATAGCAGCTGCTTACGATGGAAACGATGCCTGCAATCTTATGCAATAGGAATAGATACACATACCTTTCGGAAGGGCGACGGCGTTCATAACGGCTTCTGACCAAGCAAAATAATTATTTTGGCTTCCATTATGCCCTTCAAATAAATAAGTTGTGGTGCACGACCGAAGAGATGGTATGAGCTTATGCTGATCAGAGGTATGTAAAGGAAAGAATTGTGACGATAACGACTGTGGTAAATATCAAATGATATACCAAGGATGCAAATGCAAATGCGAATATGAATGAGTGAACGACGATGCGAGGTATCCAACTTTCCTGGACGTCCTGGCAGATGAAATGTAGACTTGGAGTTGTAAATTGCGGTGATGCGAATAAGTCCATGAAGTGAGGTGAATTAGCTAAGCAGTTGGGAAGGAACGGGGAGGTGTCGAAGATGTCTAAGCCCGCGGTTTGAAAGTGCGAATAGTTGATGCGATCATGCAATGGCAAGCAGGCGAGCTGCTAGATATGATCCGTCAGGGATTCCATAAATAAAATACGTGATGATATCGTACATACCATAAAGATTGGCCGGATCAAGTGTTTCGAAACGGACGCAGCTTCTCCAGTACGTTTTCCATGCTAGACTGAGGGTCGAGCGTGTGATCGATCGGCAGAGGATGTGCCATAAGTGCTCCAGATGTCACTGACGACATCGATGACGATGAGATCCGACGTAGGGCCCGAGAAGCGCGCCGTTCTTCTTTCGTCTGTTGACGTTCCACTCGGCTGGTCTCTCCCTGCTGTTCTGGGATGGCTGATAAAGATGAGGTCGTCGATGAAGCCAGCATCGGAAGACACAGAGAAGAGTGCGAAGACGAGGCAGAGGCAACAATGCCAAGTTCTGGAAAAGATGGCTCCAGGGATGCCCCAGACGGGCTAGATTGGTCCAGATAATCAAGGCCAAGTCCTCTACGAGAGCCAACAGACGCGTTTGTTGTCGGTGGACGTGCGCTCTGGGACGGAGCCTCACCACGCGAGGAATCCTTGACCCACGCAGCGTCGGATGCATTTCCATCGTCCAACGTGATCAAAGAAGCTCGTGCCAGGCTCTCCGCCGCATCAATATCGTCTGCACCACCATTGTGTATGACGAGCCAGCGCAAACCCTCTATCTCTCTGACCTTTTTTCGGATCTCTCGCTCCAGCATCTGAATGGTCTTGGACATAGATGCCTTTTCGTCCTCAAATTTCTTGGTTATAGTGACGGCATATTCTTGAAGTTGAGCGTACTTTCTATTCTGCAAGGCAAGCGCATTCCTGAGGTCATCCTCGGATGTGAGTAGCTGAGGATCTGTAGGGGCTTGTTTGTTTTGTGGGCTTGGTCTGGGAGCCATCCACGCCGCAAGCCTAGCCGAACTCAGCGAGGTCGCTGCTGATACGGTGTTAGCTCGCGGTCGCGGCGCTATACCCGGAGAGTGAACAGTTGAGTTGTGAGGAACGCTGTCGGTAGGGGTAACTGGCAACGAGCTTATGGGTAGCCTGGGTGCAAACCGAGCTGAGAGTGGTGGCGAAGGTAGGGGGGCAGAAGGAGGAGGGCCGCTGGATAATTTTTCTGGGGAAGAGGGCGCACGCTGCAAAGGAGCGGGTCGCTTCATAGCCGATGCCTTCGGCAATGCGCTGTGATGTCTACCTCTCCTACTACGCACACTGCTGTCTGTAGCACGAGACGCATCTGTATCGCTTCCCGAAAGACTGAATGCACGAGCACGATCGCTTTCATCTTCGGAAGGAACACCGGCAGTACCAATGCGGTCGCTCCGACGTTCACGAGAGATCGAGAAGCGATGTTGAGGGCTCGTGGCTGGCAGCTTAAGGCTGCTATTAGAGTGTTTGCTTGAAGGAGTAGTTGGCTCTGTTTTAGATGATCCCTGCGAATATCGAGAAGATGACTTCTCGCTCGCCATCGAAGTGAGGCCAAAATTCGAAGGAGGGATGGGGAATTGTAAGCGAGGGGTTGATGGAGGAGTGGGACTAGCGGGTGTCAATGGTATAGCAAAACTGGGTTCTGCACACTTTTTTGAACCGTTCGCAGCGTTGACAACAACGGGTGGCAGGGTAGAAGCTTTTTGAGCAGACTTGGTCGGTTTCGAAGGATGCTCTGGAAGTGTAAACAAATCAGAAAAATCATCCATCAGTTCGTAGTGAGGAGCGTTCTCTGTAGGAGGTTGAACAAGCGGTTTTGGTGTGGTGGACCGGCTGTTTACAGTGCTGGAGCTGTGGGATTCGAGGGAAGTAGCATGACAATCAACTACAGGGAGGGAGAGAGTGGCAGTCGAATGAGCGGGAGGGGTGTTTGTTGACTTGTACGATGAAGAGTATCGTGCCTTGAGAGTTTTGCTAGGAGATCGCAAAGGAGAGAAATGGGCGGCAAATTTGGAGCCCAATGATGGCGGTGACACGTTTAATGGAGGAAGGGTAGAAGGAAGCCGTTTGTCGGACGGAGAATCATCTACAGTTGTCAAGAGCCTACAGTGATATGCGATTAGTATTTCATAAAAAGCGAACAATGATTTTGGCAAAAAAAAAAAAGTGAATGTACAATCAGGACTGTGAATATACTGCGTCTTGTTTCTATGTTTAGTCGGATGGGTACGATGAGCAGACATATAAGCATATATGCCGACATTGTAGACCGCAAGTTACCAACTCATCCCCGTTTGGGCCATCAACGAGAGATCGTTCCTTGAGTGAACGACACGTTCGATCATCAACCTAAACCAGACGAAAAACTCACTCTTTGCCGGATCCCGAAGGAGAGTTGGTAGACTTTCTAGGCAAAGCTGAAGATGAAGCGAATGGTCGCTCGGTCTTCTTCCTTCCGAGGAAGGGCAGCATAGAGCGCCTAGACTTGGGCTTTTCTTCGAATGGAGTGTCTGTGAGAGCGCCAGTCTTGGAAAGCTGACGCGAACCATGCGAGCTGCGGAAGATGTCTGAGAGATCTGCCGTCCTGGTTCGTGAGCGTTGTGGAGTTGGAATACCAGTCATGTTGAGGTCAAAGGAGGGCGAACGACTGTAGAAAAAGACAAACCGGTGAATGAGAGCTTTATGTCAGGCGCGTATTCAAAACTAAAATGCTTACAATTGCCAAGAATTTTAAGCGAAATGCGAGGCCGGGACCGACAGAAGGGCGCTGATTAATTGAGCGGGGATTCTGAAGGAGGAATGATGAGTGGAAGATATAGTATCAGTGAACTTCAAAAGCCGACGAGAGTGCAATTGTCATGGAGGAGAAAGCAGAAAGAAAAGCGATGGGGTGTACAAGTAACAACGGGGAGATGTAAAAGATTTATTTCAGCACAAGCACGGCCCTGCCAATATGGCAAAATCCCGTCCGTGCAATATATAACGTTTCTTCTGCGGGCTTCTTCGATGTCCCTCAGTTATCGTCATTCTCGATCAGTACGTCACGAGTCACATAAAACCTTCGACTTGGAGGGCCGATTGAAACGCTCGAGATAAGAAAAAGAACAACGAAATGAAGCAGACATGTGGCATTCTCATGGGGAAGAACAAAAAGATGGAACCAAAGGGCGCTAAGCCGTACAAATCAAGTTACTTTTGGAGTTCAAGAAGGCAACTGCGCAGCAACTTCAAGATTTTGAAACAACCCCAGGGGGGGGCAGTACGAATCGGGTTTAAACACCAGGTATCCTCAAATTCTGGCCTACGGCCGCCAATACTACTGAACCATACGCGCTTCCTGACTTCTTGTAACCCCATGACGCAACAGTGGCTTGACCAACTATGAGCGCTCCAACGATGGGCGCCGGGCTTCGAACGTGCAACCAATCACTGCATGGATAGCCTGTGAATGTGTTAGACCATCGAAGACGTTAGCAAAGTCATCGCCCGGCATTGGGCAAGGATCGCACTACTCATCAACATCTGCATGCCAAATGGACGAAACCTACATATCCAAATCTTAGGGCCTAGTACTAGAGTCTAACGGCCTCCGATGTGAAGAAGATGCAAGTATAACGATGAGTTTAACTCTTTCTGAGCATTTTCCATTGGCCTCACGGGTCATTCCGGACAGGTACTCATGGTGTGCGATGCACGGATGATGATGATAGTAAAGTGAAACGCGGCAGCCCGGTGCCAGTGGGCACGTGTTTGTGTCGTCGCTCCAGGTGCAACTTCTATCAGCGTGTTCGTACAAGACAATGGGCTGGCGCTCGAGGATATGAAACAGATGAAAGATACAAGAAAGCTAGTGGGGAAGTTCATGCTGGAAGTGATCAGTTTGATGGCCGTCGGGGCCATTAACATCGCTCTAGAAGTTCCAGAACTATAAGTAATGTGATCACAGCGTAGTGAACTACCCGAAAGATGTGAGCGGCTAACTTACAAGCGGAGTTGAAAACAACACTGCACCCTCTGAAAAAATTGGATGTTCTGCTAAGTACTTGTGACATAGAACGTCTAGTTCGAAAATCGACTATTGATAACACACCGGCCGGTTTCATTTGGAACTTACTAAGTAGTCTGCGTTACAAAAGTCAATCCAAGGGAAGCAGTCGCTCATTTGTATGTGCATGACATGTACACTAAAAACAACACGTGCAACTTGAAGCAAGAAATGTATCAACCCCAGCATAAAATTACATATAGGACACGGTGGGTACCAATTCAATACAGTACTATGTAGCTGTCACATAAGATAAGTACAACCAGTAACAATCATTTCCTTCAAGAGCCGGAAGGCTCTGGACCGTTGTCCCCCCGCAAAGTCTCTGGGTTCTCAATCATCTGACGAAGATCGGCATCCAAGGCCTGCACAATGCGCAGCACAGCATCAAAATCAGCTTGCGAGCATATCCCCAGACACGCCCATGCTGCCTGTTTCCACTCCAACGATTCTACAGCCTGATGCACATCTCTAGCGAGATCCAACAGCTCATTGTCCGAAATACCATTATCCCCTCGCAGATGCTGCCTAGTTATTGTCACAAGATCTGGCAGTACGTCAATCGAGAACGATGTCGGTAGCTCTCTCCATATTGTCCTGACGCATGACTGCCATTTCTTTTGGACAGGACTAAGAGGAAGAGTCTTGTCTGAAGGATCAGTAAATGTGAAGATTCCAGCAAGGTAGCATCTGAGAACCCATGGCTCGTGTTCAAGGGCTTGATTGACCAGAGAAGTGCACCGCGTGAGATGTCCATCACAGGTCAGACGTTCATGCCACTCATCATTCATTGCCAAGGCAAAGATGAGGCGGGTGTAGCAGCAGTCTCGAGTGTAGTGGAAAGAGGCATCGGGACGACTATTGTCGTGGACTGGCTGGTCATCATTTGGAGATATGACAGTGAAAAGAGCGCGAGAAAGCTCATCCAAGAGTCCTGCGTCCACATCCTGTGGCATCGAGTCACTTGTAATAGAGGCCAGGTCTGCTCGAGCGTCAGAAACAGCTCTTAGCGCAGCATGCCGGACGCGGTAAGGTCTGGTGGGGCCCATACAGCGGATAAGCGCCGTGATGTAGGAACGTCGCTTGAAAGAGCTGCCTAGTCCATGCATGGCACTCAGTGCGAGCAGAGCATCACCTTCTGTTTCATCGTCTCCTTTGTGACCTGCTTCACCTGCTAGGTAACCGATGAGCCAGTCAAACTCTTCACAGCTGGGTATGCGTTCGTCACTGTGGCACCAGCGCAGATCGCCAAACCAAATCAAGCGCTCATCGTCCGGAAGTGAAAACCAATCGGAACGCCCATGGACAACCATCGTTCTGAGAGCGGTGCGTGCGTCAGCCTGATGCTTCTGTCGAATGTCCTCTTGTTGTGTACTCATGAACTGCAGGCAGGCGTTACGGCTGTCCATGAACGCATCGCGAATAAAACGGCTCTTGCCTCCCCAAAGATCTTGGGTATGTCTGAGTTTCCAACGAAGGTCTCGAGGGATTTCCAGCGACTGGCTGCAAAAATGGGCCATGGCTTTAACATACTTTACAAATGCTTCCTCCATGTCAAGACACGCCTCGAAGTTATCACGGAAGCGTGTATAGATTACAGAAGTATCGAAATCTCGCGGCCATTGCAGGTGAGGTACCATCCCAGCTGCAGCCTCGAAGAATTCCGGGTTCGTGGATATGTTCAATATCCAGCGTATAGCGGACAATTTGATGAGTGTGTCATCAGGAGCCACGGTCGATGTGTCCCATGTGTTGGATATGTCCCGTCTATATGGAAGGAAATGCTTGCAGACAGCTTGGGATTTTTTGTAGATAGCTCCCACTAGCTCAGATCCTGGGGTTTGGAAAGGACTATCCGGATACAACCTTGACAAGAGGATGGTACTTGCATAGAAAAAAATACCAAACGCCATGGTGCAGATAATAACGCTAGATATCGTCTTTTGCTGGATCCACACGTTGGCGCAGATGGACAAACCAAACAGCAGTAGCGAGATCTGGAGGACGACGAGGAACGTCTGCAAGACGGTCTGGAGGTGAAAACGCTCTAATCCATCAAGTTTCTTCTGCCTCTGCATGCAGCGTTCCTCCAGAGACCCCTGCCCGCGAGCTGCCTTATAAGCATTGAGCCATTGCTTTCCCATCACAGCCCCAAACGCAGCCAAGACGCTAAATGCGAGACTGGCATGTGCGAGTGCTTGCATCCAGACAGTGGAAGAAGGATACCCCGTGGACGAGGAAAGATTGCTGATATCATGCACGGCATTTGGGGCAGCTGCGATTTGAATTAGCTGTAGCAAGAGGACATTGGTAGTTTCGCCCGGATTAGGCTGCATTCCGACAATGAAGGTAGAGTTGACAGCCGAGAATAAACCAGCCTTGTTCACCTGTTAGAGACTGCATAGGCAAGTGTATAAATGATCGCACAAAAGTTAAGATGATGTTCATATCGCCATTTCCTCGTGAGAGGAAGGTATCATCGTACTCTTTCGAAACTTGGTCGTACATCGTCCAAAATTTTGAATCGTCTCCTTTGTCACGTTCTTGAGCTACAGGAAGCCCTTGAGTAGCGTCGAGGACTTGTTCGTCGGCTTTAAACCTTTAATCCAACATAGTCAGATCTCTGATTCATTATCCCGGCGTACCAATTATCAATCAATACTTACACATCCTTAGCAGGTCCTCCCTCGATAGGCGCGGCAGGTCCCTCGCTCGCTATATGCGGCTTGATTGCATCCCTCAGGCTTGAAGCCCACACGGGTTACACATAGACTCAGTCCAGTCTAGCTCGCTACTCACTTGCTTGCTTGGATGCCAGCGTCAACAGGTTGTGTGTGATAGTCTGGGGTGGACATAGAGGTGGGGGAAGGGTGGGAGATTCAGAAATAGTTGTTACATATGCAGTTGTTGTACGGCAAGTGTGAAACGTTAACATTTGTACCGATCATCAATGCATCATAGTCGTAAGGTGTCCTAAATATGACCTCGGAGCGGCGTGCATCAAGTATCATTTTACATTATGTAAGTATCGCCTACTATTACCAGCTTATATAACCACGGACAAGCCACCTTGATACACCATAAAGTTATCATTCGTCCAGTCGGTTTCTCCAATTTTCTATTCCTGATGTTCTCAGATGAGCTCAAGACGTTCCGTCGACTAGGATTCCGACACGTGCGTCCTAGCGTTTTTAATCACTCTGCAGAATACTGACTTTTCTTTTGTTTCATTTGTGCCGACGTGTCCTTGACGTGACCCCATATGCTTCTGTCATTCTCTATTCCTTCAGTTCCTGCTCCAAATTCTCAACTTCGCCTCTGTCATTGCATCTGGCCTCATGCTATGGAAAGGCCTAGGCCTGATTCTGAACACAGAATCTCCAATTGTCGTTGTCCTCAGGTGTGTATCATCCTCGCTCAATCAGGTATTCAACCTGAGACCTCCATTTCTCCCCACGCTAAACGGATCCCGCATATTATATCTACAGTGGCTCAATGGAACCGGCGTTTTACCGTGGCGACCTTCTTTTTCTTACGAACCCCCCAGGCCAACGCTACCATACGGGTGATATAACAGTATACAGGATCCCTGGCGCCGAAATACCCATCGTGCACCGCGTCCTGGAGACCAGGGATGTTTTTATCCCATTTGACAATTCTACGGAGAACCGCATCGTCAACAACAGGTGAGTATCTTCAGTATGCTGCACGTGGTTTGTTGCGGGGGTCAAGTCGATGAAATCCGATGACTAACTACTACTATACCCCGCCCCAGACTAGCCAAACTCAAACTACCTCCCGGGGAACATCAATTGATGCTCACGAAAGGCGACAACAATCATGTCGATGACATTGACCTCTACCGGGGCCTTGAATGGCTCGACCGAAGACATATCATTGGCAAAGTTCGCGGGTATGTGTTTTTCACATTTTTCCTTCCTATTTTGAGGCACAACTTGCGCA
This sequence comes from Suillus hirtellus, assembly GCA_016695485.1. Classification (NCBI taxonomy): domain Eukaryota; kingdom Fungi; phylum Basidiomycota; class Agaricomycetes; order Boletales; family Suillaceae; genus Suillus; species Suillus hirtellus. The sequence continues at coordinate 255,638 of MU172323.1, read as the reverse complement.
GCCTGATACGTCTCTTTTCCCACTCAATCTTCTAACCGCGCTTCTACTTTACTCACACTTCATCCCCAGGTTTCTTCCGTACATCGGCTACGTGACGATTGCCATGGTAAGCATGCATATCTTGTTCGTGCCCAATAACGCTGATCGTGCTACATAGAATGATTTCCCACAACTTAAATACGCACTTCTCGGAGGTCTTGGGCTCTTAGCTGTCATACAACGGGAGTAGAAATCTCTGAGGAGAGAGGGCTTTTACGCAGCAGATTCGTGTTGCTTATTTCATGTATGGTGACGGCGCGCGCGCAAAATAGCAACAGTCACCTCGATTGGCGACGTTCAACATCATAGTATCTGATTCCGCAAGGAGGTGACACTTCGAACACGCGTCTCCCAGGTCAAGGAATCTAACTCCAATATTGAAAGGTAAGTCACGACAGCACTTAGGAAATATTGGATGACGCGATGATATCACCAACGCAATTTGCAAGCTGAGTATCTAGGCAATGTGTCGCATGTATGAGTCTAGTCGAGATCATCGAACCCCGGTAATCAACGCAACTCAGACCACCAATATTCAGTCAGCGAAGGACTGTTTCATATTAACTGTCATCAATGAGGCCGGTCCCTGTGTAGAACAGATACAACGTGTATCACTCGAATGCTGACAAGTTCGAAGGGGAATACAGATGACAAGAAGCTGAGTGTGCGGTATACTTTGTTCAATGACTGGATTCACTGAAAATATGAAAAGGACATGCGTATTTTTATATAAATGGGAAATATAGGCGCTATGAAAGCACGAGTTGGCGTGAAGGAAAAGGAGAGGAATCACGAGGATTGCGATGAAAGATATCCTGATTATGATGAAAAAGAGTTTGAGGTGATCCACTTTCAGCGATCTATGGCCGACCAGGGTTTACTCTTTGGGGCGGGGCAAGGAGGAGAGCTGTGAAGTAAAATGGGCATTTGGGGCGTGATTTATATGCTGTTAGTTGTCACCAAGTTTGATTAGGCTTACTCATTGGCCGAGTGATTACAGGTGATTACGCAGTAAATTGTACGTGATTGTTTTGCTTTGTCGTCAGTCAATTCGACCTCTGTTCTGCCATGGACGAACGTGTTCAATTGTATGTATTCGCTGAGTGTAAATTTCTTCCTACCAATTTTCCCAATGGTATTGGCTCAAACAAATCATAAGCGAGCCGTCCAGTCACCGTCATGAAGTATCTCGTGAGCGCTTTGACAAATCATCTGATGGGATGTGTAAACGGGAAAAGCACAATAGTCAGGGAAATGTAAGTAGAACCGTAAATAAGAGATCCAGCTGACTTCAGTCCTACTAGGAAAATTGAATCATTGTCCGAGGGGAAATACGCTGATTGTCAAGACGGAAAATTATGATTAATCAAAGGTGAACGTGTACGTGTATCATAGAAGCAAGGAGCGATTGCGTATGTAAATGTGAGTGCCGTATGTACCAGAGTAACGTCAAGAGTCATATCGAATGACTCGAATCGTCGTTGATGGGTAAGTTGTTTTGTAAGGATACTAATCATACACAGCTCAGCGGCAGCTGAATGACAAGTCATTACCACAACACCCATCCCCATCCCCATCATGATGTTATAAGGACCTGCTGATCCAAATCCTTAGAATTCATACTAACCAAACCTCCTGCCAGTATCTCGAGCGCTATAAATGACTTCTGTTCATCCTCCCGTACTAGTCGTGAGTGACGTGCTTATGATACGTGTTTGCACCTCAGTTGAATTTCTTGCCATTAGGTTGGTGCTGGGCCAGTGGGTCTGGTAGCAGCGTTGGCGCTCCTTCAAAACGGTATCCCAGTCCGCATCATCGATAAAGACCACCACCCCCGCATCGGACAGCGTGGTGTTGGAACATGGGTTTGTCGCACATCCACTTGTCACATCATCCCGTGATCTCATTGAATGCATGCTCTATGTAGCCACGCTCCCTCGAAGTCTACAACTTCCTTGACGTTTCAGAAGTCAATAGCCTGGGAAAATCACCCCCTCCCCTCCGTTCGTACAAGCCTGGGACGTTGGAACCTTTGAAAGACTCATCGATGGACCCGCATATGGAACCTAGTCCAGCAATACCATTCGTGCGTAACACTGTCGCTTAATCAAACCTTCATGCTGATTCATTTTTTTTCTAGCATGGCCCCAAATTGATGGGTCAACAGCTCCTAGATGTGATTCTGCGACGCCATCTAGAGAAATTTTCTTGTTCCGTTGAGATGGGCACCGAACTGTGCTCATTCGAACAGTGCGACGAGGGTGTCACTGCTGTTCTAGCAAAGAACGGCATATCAGAGACTTTTGATACAAAGTGGATCATCGGCGCTGACGGTGCTAAGAGTGAGGCGCAGTTCAATCCGCCGGGATGAATGAGACTGAAGGCGGCTTTGCAGGCGTCGTGCGCAAGCAACTTGGACTCACATTTCTGGGTGAGACTAGAGACGACATCCGGATTGTGACTGGGGATATCCGATTGACGGGCGTTGGCCTCGATAGAGTGGTACGTTCAGTTTCTAAATTCGATGAAAAGCTATCCTAAACCGGTCTTGAAGCATTGGCACCGGTTTGGAAACTTTAATGAACGAGGGTATGTTCACTTGAGGCTTGGAGATGTGTGTATTGACGACATGCAGCCTCTCATTGCGTGCAACAGATGAAATTGCCGAGGATGGCTGGCAATTTTTCCTTTACGGCCGCGAACTAGATCTCACGAAGATAGCTGAGAGCGAAGAGCTTGTTTTTGAGACCATCGCGTCGTTAATACCAACGGAGATTACATTCGAAAAGGTGGTCTGGATGAGCGACTTCCGGTATGTTTTGTGAACCTGACTGTGTTAATGCACGTTCATCGGTTTGCTCCAGGGCCAATATCCGGATGGTGAACAAGTTTAGCGAGGGTCGAGTGTTCGTTGCGGGTGGTATGTAGTTCTGTTTGAAGTTTGTGTGGCTGTACTCATACATGTCGTAGATGCTGCTCAGTATGTCTATCTTTGAGTGCCCTCTTTGTAAATTGCTGCTAACACATCCAAGTGTCCACAGCCCAACGGGCGGTCAGGTATGATTGATCTGATTGTTGTCGATTGTTGCTGATTTGTCTATGAACAGGGACTCAATTCAGGTGTACAAGATGCAGTGAGTCGGGTAGATGCAGCATGCGTGTTATGACTGACTGCGTCCTATACCAGTTCAATCTAGGATGGAAGCTTGCGCTCGTCCAGAAAGGGCTCGCCGACAAATCTCTTCTCGAGACATACAGCGCCGAACGTCTGCCTGTGATCTCCGAGATGCTCGAGGTGACCACTTCGATTCTCGACAAGGCAACAGCCTCTGGGGACTTGTCAGTCGGACGAAGTCCCGTCCTCTACATGCTCGGCATCAACTGCCGATTCAGCACCATCGTACTCGATGAATTTGTTACTTCAGTTGAGAGGAAGCCTATCAACGCATATGGTGTGCTTGATGAGGGACATCTGGAAGCTGGGGATAGGGCGCCTGATGCGCCCAATATGTTGCAGGTGGGGGGCGCAGAGCTCAACACAACGACGCTTTTCAGTCTGTACAGACCTTGGTACCACACAATGCTCGTATTTGCGCCGAGTCTCGCTGATGCTACCCCGATCTTGGGTGCACTGGAGGCATACGACAAAAGTGTCGTACGATCGGCAGTCGTTCTGCCATCATCGGCATCAGTGACGCCTGTCGCATCTCCTGACCTCGTTCTTGTTGATCGGGAGGGCTATGCTTATTCGGCTTATCTCGTGGAAGCTGGCCAGACGAAAGTGTTTGTGATACGGCCTGATGGTGTGATTGGGGCGATAGTCCATGGTACAGAAGGCGTGAAGAAGTATTTCTCCAAAATATTTTTGGATGCGTAGTGGTCGGAATATTCGTTCTTTACTTACTATTCGCTCATTCCTGTATACCTCCGAGTCATGCAATGTAGTGTATCATATTTGTGACTGAAAATGAGAAAATAGAAGCGATACGGTCGACTGAGAACCACACACCTTAATGTGCACGACACTTGCGTGGGTCACTATGACGCAGACAGTTCAACCCTAGTAAATTCTGGCTGTGCTCGAAACAGCCAGGATATGCTGAAGTCTGAATCGTGACCCGGGTAGTGCTGCCGTGGTCCGGTTCGGTCCGGTTCAGCTCGAGGGTCTTCGACAAGAACCGAGAACCGGACCATTGAGAATGGTTCTCAACGGTCCGGTTCGGTTTTTTTGCGGTCCGAACTCGAACCGAACCATAAATTTTTCTATAGGGACTGCAAAAAAAAATTTGACGAAATACTAGTCTACACATTGAGTGACTAGTCTTATAACATTTGTGTATACTCCTCTGCCTCTGTAGCTGCTGAAAGATGTCCATTATGGTAAGTGGCCTTCATTAATTGTAGTGTGGACAAGGTTGATGATGCAAGTGCATTGTGGTGCAAGGTTGATGTCATTCCCCCACTAGAGAAAGCATGTTCAGAGGGAACTGCACTACCTTGAGTCAGTAAATAATTGCGGGCAATACAAGTGAGTGTTGAATACTGTAGCAAGTGTAGCTAATGAATAATGTCAGTAGAGAATATATGAATAAAAATCAACTTACCCCCCACCATGCCACAACAACATTTGTCTCTTCTAATGGTGAACTAAGATATGAGGTGAGTTTGTGATGGGGATCACAGATGCAATGTTCTGCAGCTTGACATGCCATGACAGCATCACACATCCAGGATTGGCCATACTGAATGGCTTGCAGTACTGGTACTTTAAGCCCAGTCAAAACCCACAACAGCCTCAGCCACACTCAGTCATGGGGAACCAGGAGTATCCATGTGTAGACACATTTTGGCTCATTTTTCCAGGGCACTCATCACATGGGTTGTATGAAAACAGAGTTTGAAGGTACAAACAGATAGTAGTAGATCCATGTACTATCTAGGAAGTTCAACCTACAACTTCGACCTGTGGCTCTGCAAAGTACAGACAACATGTGAAGCAACCTCTGCTCTGCTTGCTTTCCATACCTTCCAAGCCCACTATCTCTCTTCAGCCAGCTATGCCTCTAGAAAAAAAATACTATTGTGACTGCAATAGGAAGTGCGGAGGAGTCCCTACCAAGGTCACATGAGGTATCTACAGGAACCATAAAGATTATCATGTTGAAATGGCTGCAAATGCTGCACCAGGATCATCGCACCATCTGCTGGCCACAGCAAGGGAAGTTTGCCAGCAACTGTCACAATTTGGTGAGTATTCTCACAACTCAAGTGGCTTATTTCTGAGGATGGAGGTACAGGCACACATTACCATACACCTGGCAAGTTGCAATATGCCATACAGTATAGGACTGGTGTGATGCTTGGACCCGCGCTGGACGGGAACGAGTGTCTTTTCATACTTGTGTCAGGAGATATAGGAAGTTACTCGCTGATACCATTCCTTATGCCTCTAACAATGAAGTCCTCCTCAGTCGCACTTAATCCGATGGTCTTCCATTCTCGGGTCTGATTTTCCATTCCATCTGTCCAGGTCCTTCCATGTCTGTCGAGTTCTGCTGGTGCGTGTTTATTTCTATTCAGGTTGACTAATGATGTGGTATGGCTTATTACATGTATCCGCGTGTTTTGTTCCGCATGCGTTCGCATTACATATTACTTATCTGCCTTGTTCCATCGCCACAAGTCTCACCTACAGGTTCCAGAGACTCATGCAGTAGGATAAAATCTCGCGCGTTACATACAGTAAAGTACTTCCCCTCCCTCGGACGCTATCCCCTGTTTCACGAAGTCACTTAGACGTTCTTAGTATTTTTGACCAATTGACAATCTTTGACTCTCTTTTACTCGAACCCGTGCATTTCTCGACCGCTCCAAGAATGTGCATCTAAGTCCCTCACCTAGGCTCTGCGTGAATCCGTATCATACGCAGGTTCAGACTAAGCATTCCATACCTAGTTATACCTTGGCCATAACCCTCGTCCATACCTAGCCGCTACCTGTGGAACCGTGCATTACCTAGTAATCTCTTGCTCTTGCTCATTTCCTATCGCACCTTCATCAGGCTCGGGCTCTCGCCTTTGCTCTTATCATCGGCTTCGCTTTCTGTTCATTGTGTTCGTTCTTCCGCGTTCCACATCTACTCCCTTCACATTTTACTTGAAGGAAGCACTTCATAGCAATCCTCTTGGGTTGATATAGCACACCCACACTCAGTAGGATTTTATTAGTGCTCTAGCTTGCTTGCTGGCCAGTCACTATTACTTCTTCACACCGGTCCTTTACCCACCCCCACTCCTTTACCCACCTCAGGTAAAAAACATTATTTCTTCATTTTTTCGTATCAATATATAGGAATATATTAAAGATAAGGCCTCAACAGACATTTACATAGTATAAAATGAAGAATCAATGTCTATGATGTTGTGTATGACACAAATCAGTTGATTTTTGCATCCTGAGTGAATTTTGTCAAGAGCCATAAGTACATCAATGATTTTTCAATGATTTTTTTGAGAAAAAGTGGCTGGTAGAATACAAAGTATATACTTTGAACATCATTTTCACCTGCAACAGATTTGTGAATTCCTCCTTTGTTCCTTCTACAAAGTACATAGATTGAACAATGGTAGTTTTCTAAGGTCTTATCTTGGCGAGCTTGTTACACATGGTTCTCATGCTATTCAACTTCCAAACTTGAAACTTAATCACACAGCATATCACCAACAAGTGGCAAAGCCATGGTAGGATGAGCAAAATCTAATACAAAAAAAGGGCAGATTCTATGAGAAGAACATGATATAGTCATGGCCTGAGCAGTGGCCATTTACCAGGCTGAGCTTGGAAAGAAACCTATAGAGAAGAAAAAAGGAAGACAAAGTGTTTGCCACAAAGTTGAGAAGGCATATCTCACTGAGACAGGAAGAGTCATAAAACTCAATGATAAGACACTCAAAAATCTGGCAAAAGGTGGTAGGAGGCTCAGCGACTTCAATGCAGAGAAAGGTTGGCTCACCCCAGAGGAGACAGAGAGAGTAATAGAGTATTCCATTGAGATAGCACATCGAGGATTCCCACTCAGCCACAAATGACTCAAGGAACATGTTAATGAAATTCTGCATGCTCGACTTGGTGGCAAATTTCCTGAAACAGGTGTTGGCAAAAACTGGATGGACTGTTTTGTGGAGAAGCATTCAAACAGGCTGGGCATCTACTGTCACAACCCTTTAACGAATTAACGCAAGGTCAGAGACTAGGACTCAAACAACAAGATAAACCAAAGAAAAGAATAGATTGAGCAGGTACGTTAGGTTGGTACAAGTAATGTACAAACAAGAGGTTTGAACTAAAGAACTACCAACTAAGACGAGCTACCTATATACATATATTGAAACGGAGACTGAAACTGAGAATAAAACTAACTACCAATCAGAATAATTAAAGGTATCGTATGATTCTATATATAACTATGATGTCATAACATGTGCTGCAGCCGCAGTCAGACTCTGGAACATTCCAAGAGTATCACGAGGCATGACGTCAACGTCTTCCTCGGCATTGTCCGATAAGTCACGTGATTCTGGTAACTCAATAATAGACGCAGAACTAGGAATCTTTTCGACAGTAAATAAAGGTTTATTGATAGGCGCTGTGACTGGGCGCTTAAAGGATTTAGAATTGAGGAATGAATAGTGGTTCGTATGAGGTATTCGTGACATCTACTATGCTTGAGGTCTTGATAGTGCTCGTGGTCGTGCTGTTAACCCTGCCACAAAAGAGGCATATTTTAGTCTTCTGCATGATACTTTGTCTAAAGGAAATGATGGCAAACCAATTGAGCCCCATTGCATTTGGGCATTTGACAAGTCTGGTTTCCAAGGAGCTGATGAGGGAAAGGAATGAGTGATAGGAGCAAGTGGTGCCCATACTGTGTATGAGCAACAAAGTGGGAACAAGGAGCTGACAACTGTCATCGTCAGTATCTGTGCTGATGGAGAGATGGCACCACCTTGTGTTATATTCAAAGGAAAGGGTTATCACATGAACTGGTGTCAAGAAAACCCTGCTATTGCATTGTGAGCACTCTCAACTGTTGATCCTAGTAATTCTACTAAAGCAGTCCTTTAGCCTTAGATATTCTGCAAAAGGATGGACTGATGGTGAGCTCGGACTACTTTGGATCCAACACTTTGATAAACATACTCGAAGCAAAGCCAATGGCTCTGCACGACTTCTCCTTGTTGATGGTCACTCGTCTCACTACACATGTGCTTTCTTAGAACATGCATATGCACATAACATTCATGTCTTGTGTTACCCATCTCATAGCACACATATTTACCAGGGTCTTGATGTCGTTGTCTTCAGCAGGCTGAAAGCTTGCTAGGCAGAAGAGAAAGCCCAGTGGCAAAGGGAATGTGGTGAAGAGCTTTCAAAGCAAAACTTTTTAGCTATCTATGGACATGCTCACAACTGTGCACTCACAACAGAGCTTGTCAAAGCTACATTCGAGAAGACAGGGGTCCACCCTTTCAATCCAGATGTTGTTACAGAGGATGTCATGGCACCGAGTTGAGAGACATCATGTCATGGTCACCTGCCACTTGTTCAGACAATGCCAGTCTGCATTGTGTCTCAATTGATTCGGAGGGCAACCAAAGTGCTATCTAGTCCAGTACAACCCAAGTCAGGCTCGAACCAATATTCGTTAATTTCACAGCCCTTACCTTCAATGCCTTCGCACACACAACAGTTACTGTCACAAAAATCTGCACAAATGGCAGTCAATAGCTTAGCAACAACATCTGCAGCATTCCTGTTTACCTCAAGTCCCGTCTGCTTGATGTCCCAAATACCTATGTACATGCCACAGATGATATCACTGTTGCAGTACAAACAGTACAGGGAATTTTTAAACCATCCTGCCACAACTGAGGCAGAGCACAAACTCCAAGTTGTCTTGCTGGAGTCAGAGCAATGTAAGGAGGAATCCAAGCACCAAATGATTGGCTTACAGGCAGCATCAGTCCTACAGATCAGATACTGTGATCAAATACATGGTCAGCTTGCAGCACAGGAGGACAAAGCAGGGAGGAAGAAGGGTACAAGGCTTGTTGGTGATGGATTACCTTGTATGCTCACTGGTGATGCCTTCGTGGCACAGGTTATCACACATGAGAATGCCATGGAGGCAGAAGCTAGAGAAAAAGAGATGAGGGCCAAGAGAAGAGCAGAACATTCAGAAGAGCTCGCACATTGGAAAATGGAGGAGATAGAGTGGAAAGAACGAAATCAAGCAACAAGAGCCATTTTCAAGGCACAGAAGGCTGAGTGGGAAGCAGAATGAGATTTGGCAAAGTTGGAGAAACGGAGGCCACAGTGGAACAAACCAAAGATGAGGGCAATCGAGAAACCTGTGTCAAGGCCAGAACGAGCTCAGCCTGAAGTTTATGAGAGTGAGCAAGACAACGATGGAGAAGAAGAGGATTAATGAGTGTGTTTATGTAATATCACATCAGTGTTTTGCATCAATGTTGTCATTGCCTTTTGGATTACAAATTTATGGCATTGTGTGATGTGACATCTAAATCAAGGTGGGTAAAGGACTAAGAAGACACTGTTTTTGATGATATTGCTACAACACACTAACATCGTCATTGATAGCTTTCAAAATTTTATCATAGTATTTACATGTACATTGAAATATTACTGCCTACTATGATTTTTGAAAAAATAAGTTATCATAAAGTGGGATTTTCAAAATGTGGTGGGTAAAGGACCGGTCCTATACTGTACAAAATTCCTTTGCACTCTTGTAGCTAAGAACACATGCCAGACTCACCTCCCCCAGTTGAGGACCCATTGGACAAGCATTCTCCCAGCCTGGGTCTGAGTCATGTTCACAGTCTGGATCCATTTTATTCAGCAATGGCTGATTATGTTGTAGTGTTAAGGTCATACTCTCGTAGGATCAGATCTGAAGGACTTTGACCTCAGCTTGTATGCTGTGCCCCTTTCCCAAGTACTGTCCCTTATTTCAAAGTACTAATGATAATGCGTCCAAAGGTCTGGATGGTTCTCGTAGTGTATCCAGATGTCTTCCAGATATTGGAAATGCGTATAAGGCTAATTCAGATGTATCCAAACTAGAAACTAACAGAGTATAGACTACCTGAAGGTAGAGCTGAGGATATAGACTATCGGAATCTATCTGAAGTCTCGGAGGATGACAAGAGTAAGAAGGACTCAAGTCCAGAGGACAGAAAGAGGACAAACTAAGATGATATTCAAACTGAGGTACTACAGGACATATACAAGAGTTTATATACTAGTAGGCATAACGAAAAGATCAGTAAGCAGTATCCAAGGCTATGTAGAAAGCATATGCAAAGGTTAACAATTGTGAGTTGGAAATGAACATAGGTAAACGGATCAGTAATCATACCGGTAATAGATATAGCCGAAACAATGGAAAGAAGGAAATACTGAACAGGCTGTGTTTAATGTTATATGAACAGGAAATGAAATAGGAAGCTTATCTATATTGGAACGGAAGCAGATCTATGCATCAGATCGGATTGGATCTAAGGGTCCAAAGTCTGGAAGAGAAGCGTGGATTTTATGGGATATGACAAGCATACAGAAATCATAGATTAATGAGGAGGATACTATGTTGCAATAAAATAATGACCCTAAATATATGTCTAAGTTAGTCACTAGCAGCTCAAAGACCATGATATCAATGTTCTATCATATCTAGCATAGTCCCCATACATCAGCCCTATTGAATATCTCTGAAAAATTTTCAAGAAATTACTTGCAGTCTATCAAAATTCATCATAGGGGCTATTTCAGCTATAGGACAGAGTTGCAGCAGAGTGAGAAAGGAGTGCTAAGAAGAAATATTCAAAATTGATAGATAGCATGTCTAGAAGAGTGGCAGAAGTGATTAGAGCAACAGGAGGTTACATAAAGCATCATAATTATAGAGATTGTGTTGATTAAACTGAAAGTCAAAAAAGTGTCTCAATGAGTCACCAAATTAAAATAGCCATATATGCACATGATGACATCAGCTTCCCACGCTATAGGGAACTTAAATGAGGCTAAGAAGTATAGCTTTATGACACCTCCATATGGCTTAGTCATATTCCCACACCCTGGCTCATACTACAGCAATTATATGAAAAGTTACAAACATTGAGACACTTTTTTGAGCCACTGTATATTAGAAGAATCTTGTGTATGTGCTTTTGTCACCTAATGAAGCTCAATGCAAGAAGCATCGCTTGGACACTGGTATCTTGAAACCAAGTATATTCCTCAGTTTCTCATCTGATCACACATTTGGTGTTCCAAAGTGCTTCAGGTCTGATATTATGCACCTCATTTCCCTCAACATTCCCAACCTCTTGATCCCACTTGTGCGTGGCACATTTGAATGTGACACTAACAATAACAAGTCTACCTGGACCTGGGCAGTTCTCACTGGAACTGTTTGGAAGGATTTTGGCAGGGCCGTCACTGCAACTACTTCACATCTCCTGGGTTTCTTTGATTGTCCCCCTTAAAACCCAGCCAAAAAATCAATAGTGGCTACAAGACATGGGAATATACTCTCCTCCTGTATGGTATAGGTCCTTTGGTTCTTCACAGTGTCCTCCCACTTCCCTACTGGCAACATTTCTGTAAACTTATCTGCACTGTTTGCATAATTTCACAGCACAACATAACATGTGAGAAGTTTCAGGTTGCTGCTAGGTTGTTTGTTGAATTCATCAAGGAATTCAAGTAGCTCTACTATCAGCACAGGGTAGATTGAATTCACTTTGTATGGCAAAGTATTCACACCCTTGGACACTATGCTAATGAAGTTGCAACCAAAGGCCCACTTATATGTGCTTCACAGCAAACAATTGGAAACCTTGTTGGTGAGATTCATCAGCCATCAAACCCATATGCTAACCTCGCATAGTGTGCCATTCATCAAGCTCAACACAATTCATTGATGGTAATGATTCCAACTCTCAATCCTGACTATGGACAGCCCTTATTTCTAAGATGGTCCAAGGACCTTGGAAATGGATATGCTCTACTGAAGCTACAGGAATGCTCTTGCCATGCTACCACCTTTGCTGAGGGTCTCACAATCAAGACCTTCCTTGATATACACTATCCATGTTCTCCTGAATATGCCTTCTTTGATCTACATTGGTGCTTCTGTGTTTGTCATTGGGCTCACCTCTGACTTCCCAATAGACAAACATGCTGCTCAGTCTTTTCACAAAGAGAGACTCAAGCAAATGCTCGACATGTCTGCAATGTAAAGGTATGCATATCTTTAGCTCCATCTTACATTTGCACTAATGCTTTTTGCAGCTCTCTATTGCAGGAGCCTTGTACTTTACCAAAGTGTTTTTTTCTTCAAGATCAGAACACACACTGATGTACATGCTCTTGAACCTCTTGCTCTTGTCACCATCTACTCTCCTCCTGACTGTGCCCTCTTATAAGACTCAAGTGACACATTCTATTCCTGCATGCATTGTGGGAAAGTGGGGCTTAGGGTAGTTAGGGTTTCATCCATCCAGTCCATTGTTGCAATAGTTCCACATGCACTTGCAGAAGAGGAGAGATTCTACATATTCGAGAAGCTTGGTATGGATCTTGCAAACATAGGAGGGATCCTTTGGGATGAGGATGACATGGATGACAAGGATAACCAACCTACATAATTATAACCCCCCCCCCCCTCCCATACACACACACACACACCCAGTACCAAAATCCATTGAAGCAGGCATTGTAATTAGTTTTTTGACTCATTAAAATTAGGTTAGGACTTGGAAATAATAATAATGATTATTTCATCTGGTAAAACAAAGGGACTATGCATCCATAAGTGCCTGTAATTCTTTCTTCATCTGTCGTACAGCTTAAAAACTCTTATCTGTCCTGGAGTGGTCATACATCTTTACATCTTCCTCCTTGGTGAAATATTTTCAGTATAGTGAACCTGCAGGTGGTGGACTTGGAGTTGCAAACATATAGTGACAGTTAAGATGAGCTGTGGACTTAGAGATAGGTGACACTATAGCAATGTTATCAGATTTTGGCTCCAAAATACTTCCATGTGACTCTGGTTTAGCTGCTACTGTGACATGAGACACCAGTAGGTCATCCAATTCAGGTTTGGTGATGCTGCTAGTGCTAGAAGGGGCCTTTGAAGTTATAGTTATAATAGCAAGAGGAATGTTTAGACAGTTATATTTGGGTTTGGTGATACTGCTAGTGCTGGGGGAGGCCTTGCCAGATGCTTTTTTTGGTATGCTGAAGCTTGTGAAATATAACCAAAAGATCAATAGAACAGCCAGAACAGGAAGGTACCTACAGGTCAGCTATCCAATCAATTTCGAGGACTGCCAGACTCAGACTACCACTGGCAGTGTCTGTGTGATTGAGACTACATAAATTAGGAGCAAAAGTTAGTAACAATACAGAAGTTCAAATGACTTACCTTAGGTCTTTATTGAGATATTCATCAAGATCAAAATCTGATGGTAGGTTAAAAAATTATTACACAGCAGGAGGGAGGTTTGAACTCATAATGATACTATGGCATATGTTGGTTACCTGGAGCACTTGGACTCAAAAGATTTTAACATGTACAAAAACAAAGGTAAACAACTTGGTCGCTCTGCACTACAATGAGCAAACTTGGAGACCATGCATATGATAGTGCCCCATACCATATGACTCATCTCTGTCATATCCTGTATTCTCGACCTATATTTGATAATGTTCCCATGCCTCATCTGGTGTCATGCATGGTATGTGATTCATACCATGTCAGATATATATAGAGAGACATAAGGAAGATATGAGAGACTGTCTAGCCCTCTGTCACTAAGTTACCTTTCTATTTTTCCTTTATTTCATAGTCTTGTATTTTTATTTCTCACTTTTTAGGCTTATTTTACCTTGTATTTGTATCAAGCATGTGACCTTCTGTTTATTTCTCATTGTTTATTTTTATTTGGCTTCTTTCAGCCACCAGATTTTATTTGTCATCACATCATGTGACTGGGAAATATTCTGGTTTGTAACATTATTTAAGCTGACTCAACATGTTTAGTCATGATTGGTCATGCTTTGTAACAACATTTAACATAACTCAACATATTTAGTCATGGTTTGTCATGGTTTGTAATTTCTTTGTAAGATTACACTGTATTTGTAATGTACTTAGTAATAAGCTGATTCATCACCTGGTTTGTAAGCCACATTCTTACCAATCCATCTGATTAATCATGCTTAGTAAGGGGGTTCCCAAAAGGTATAAAAGGACCCTATTTTCACCCATGAAATACAATCCTCCCACTTGACTCTTATCTCAAACCGTGTGAGACCACTAAGACTTAAAGTGCAGGCCAATATAAGTGCCTTGAGGTAATCTAAGATATCATTATCTACTCTAAGTTGTATACTACCTTACAGGGGTTGACTATATAACTTTCATTATTGTTATTCTACTCTAAGTTGTATACTACCTTACAGGGGTTGACTATATAACTTTCATTATTGTTATTCTACTCTAGGTTATATACTACCTTACAGGGGTTGACTATATAACCATTGAACAGCTCTCATTCTAAGCTTTACGTGTATTCATAAGACTCTCTCTTTCAACAGAAAGTGAGATACATCTAAGGACAACAAAGTTGAAACAGACTTTCATAGGTTGAAACATGACCTACTAGGCTGAAATAAACCTATTGAATTTATCCAGAACACAGAACATTCCACAACAACTTCATATAAGACTACACAAGAAGAGGACAACAAACTAAATCCTCCCAAGAACTCACCATGTTACCTCCCACAAAGTAGAAAAGTCGGAGACCATGGACTTAAGGACTGGTAAGAAGTCTTCACCATGTATAATTGTGTTGTCATTATACATAACTTTCATATAAGACCTTTAAGTAACAAAACACCGGACCTTCAGATGCCCTATTCATGTCTCCACTCCTTTATCTATCCAGATACCTGCACCTCTATACATCCATGTTCATACATTCAGATCCCTTTACCTCTGTACATTAGACCTCCACAGCTAGCCTGCATCATTCATCCTTTGTTTCATCGCCCTAATGTCATATTCCATATATCCACACTTCTCATCTAGACTTCCAGTCTGATGTATAGATCTGCTTCCAGTCTGATATACGATAAGCTTCTTAGTTTATTTCCTGTGCATATAATATTAACACAGCCTATTTCTCTATTTGGTATTTCCTTGTCCTCAGTATCTTGGTTATACTTACTACCAGTATGCTTACTGATCTGTTAACCTATGCTTCATTTCTGACTCACACTTAATAACTTTGCTTATGCTCCATACATAGCCTTGGACTCTTGCTTACTGATCTTTCCATTATTTCCTTAGTATATAAACTCTTGTATATGTCCTGTAGTTCCTCAGTCTGAATATCATATTAGTCTTCACACTAGATCTCACTCTAAGTCCTCATTAGTTCTAGTCTTCCAACTTAGTCAATATCCATGTCAGGCCTAGGGAGGAATTCCCTAGGCCAAAGTTCCAATCCTCTGATCCTCTGATTATCCACTCATCCACTCATCCAATCCTCTGAAGTTCCTGGAAGTCTATCTGAATCTTTCCCATGGACCTCCAGACCTATTCTGCTTTGGACTTTGTCCTTGCAGCCTTTCCTCTGTTTGCTTCTACTCAGGACAAGTCCCAAGTAGCCATTACACACATCTGTATCAGGACAAAACCTCATCATAATTTCCAGAAGTTCCTCCAGAAATTTCCCACACTCATTCAGAAATTACTTGCACCTGTCCAGAAAGTCCTTCCGAATTTTCTCACACCTTTGGATGTCTTTGGACTTTCTTTGGACACCAATCTGAAATTAAGGGCACATACTCAGGTAAGGGGCACAGCGCATGAGCTGAAGCCAAGCCCCTCAGAATCAGTCCTACCCCTTGTGCATGGTCTTAACAGTCTCCCAATGTATTCCAATGACACACCTGATGCACTTCTCTCATCACCCAAGGTACCACATACTGGATTATATAACAACTTTGAAGATTCATCTCACAGGAGAAGGCCTATATCACACAAATCTGATAGGTATTATCTCAGTGTGAATGATTGTTGTGTTTCTCATAGACAACACCTCTAACCAGTAGCATATACTATGCAGGATACATCTCATAGCAGCAACTCCTTTGTTAACAGCTCCTTTTCACTGTCTCATGACTCTTGCCATGCTTCCAGCTTGCACATGAATTTTTCACATGCATATAGCCAGCAGTTAGGTTTTGGCACATACAAACATGAATCCACAGATTACAGTGAAATATCTTTGCTGAAGAAGGATAAGCACAATGTAAAGATACAACAATGCTTGATACTATAGGAAGTAAGTATCAAGCAATATACAAAGTTGTAGTGGTCTTGCACAGCCTAGTCTGCTATACTTGCTAGACAAGTGTGTTCAACCTGAGGGGTTTGCTATTGGAATAAATTAATTACTAGTTAATTGATGAACCTGTCAAAAGTCTGAGCACAAGAAATGGAATCTGAAAATATAATTATGAGTCTGATGCCAAAGTGTCGGCTGATGTTTTTGGGTTTGGTGAATTAGTGGGTTTTGGGTGCAGGTTTAGCAGGTTTGCATCGGGTTAGGAAAGGAGTGTTGGATATAGTGAGCAGTATGTGGGTTATCAATGACAGCAGGTGTTTCAGATAGAAAGAGTGGTAATATTTGCAATGTCAACTAAGAACTACGAAATATTGGGTCTGACCACAAAGCATTGGGAAATGGCTCCCTCCTACTTGGATGATGATTATGCTATGTGAAAATCTATATATATATATATAAGTACATGGAAATCTGGAATCCTATAGGTGAAAGTAGCAGCTGAAGAATTTCAGGTCTGATGTACATGTAAATAGACACAAGGGGCTGCAGGCTTATGGGAAAACATGTAATAGTGCTTGCTATGACATGAGTAATGTGTGAAATAATCAACTACGCTCCTAGTGGGGCTAGCTGACAAGTTGAGACACAGATAGGACAAGAGTGCGGGAAAAAATTGGGTCTGCAGGTCAAAGTGTTGGGTTTGGTGGGTATGCATTGGGTTGCATCAGGAAGTGATTATTGTGCAATGGACATTTGATGTGCTGCATGAAATGGCTGAATATGAGCCTAGTGTGAGCTCGAGTGCTACAACAATCTTGAGCAGAGGGTAGACAAGTTTCAGCAGCAGATTGTGTCCCTCCAGCAGCAAGTGGCATCCCTTGAGGGTAGGCTCTAGGTTTTAAAGCAAGTCACTTTTTTTTACTGTGATTTATCAGGCTGATATCTTCTTTAGCTCAATGTATGGGCAACTTCTTGAGTGCATCACCTCTCTCAGCAACAACAATAATGTGGCCCCAGATTCATTCAACAAGATGCTCAAGATGGCATGTGAGGCAAGCACCTTAATCCCAGCCCTTAACAGAGAAGACTAGGAAGGTGTGTACTATTGGGACAAGGACAAATGAACCAAGGAATATCACAGTGGCTGCAGAGTCCTCAAAGTGAGGTGCATGGATAATGCTGGGTCTGCTCTCTATCTTGTTGATGAACATGGTGTTGTTGCATGTGTGGCCATTCAGCAGAAATTCATGACTGATTGCATACCCTATGGTTTACTCTGCTCAAGCATGGGCATGCACCCACCTCGTAGACCAAGATTGATATTCAAGCACTCAAATTTGTTCGACTCTCAATGTGAAATGAATTTGTCCACTTCTGTTAAGACCATGCACAAAGGGTAGGACTGATTCAAAGAGGCTTGGCTTCAGCTCATGCACTGCACCCCTTACCCAAGTATGTGCCCTTAATTTCAGAATGATGTCTGGAGAAAGTCCAAGGAAGTCTGAAGGACTTCCAGACAAGTGTGGGAAAGTTTGGAAGGACTTTTTGGACAAGTGCAAGCAACTTCTGGATGAGTGTGAAAAAGTTCTGGAGCAACTTCCAGAAATTACCATGGGGTTTTGTCCTGATATGGAGATATGTAATGGCTACTCAGGACTTGTCCTGAGTAGAAGCAAACAGAGAAAAGGCTGCAAGGACACAGTCTGAAGCAGAATAGGTCCAGAGGACCATGGGAAAGTTCCAGAAACTTGGAGGAATGGAGAATTGTATGAGCAGAGGAATGGAGGAGTGGAGGAGCAAAGGATCGGAGGAGTGGAGAAGCAAAGGTTCAGAGGAGCGGAGCTCCAGCCTAGGAAATTCCTCCCTAGGCCTGAGATGGATATTGACTAAGTTGGAGGACTAGGACTTGATATGAGGACTTAGTGTGAAAACTAGTGTGAGGACTATATGTGTGATAATCAGACTAAGGAAATACAGGAGTATCTACAGGAGTTTATATACTACTGAGGACTTTAATGGAGAATCTGTCATATCCCGTATTCCGGACCCACATCCAATAATATTCCCACGCCTCATCTGGACCTTTGGATGTCCTATCCATGTCTTCAGTCCTCTATCCATCCGGATCCCTGCACCTTTGCACATCCACATCTGCACATCCAGGTCCCTTTACCTTCACAGCTAGCCTGCATCATTCATCCTTTGTCCTATCGCCCTAATAATATATCTCACATATCCATGCATCTCATCTGGACCACATCCGATCCAGTCTGATCTGATCCTATCTGACATATAGATACATTTCCTGTGCATATAACGTTTACACAGCCTATCCGGTATTCCTTGTTTCCATTACCTTGGTTATACTATTACCAGTATGCTTACTGATCCATTAACCTATGTTCATTTCCGACTCACGTTTGTTAACCTTTGCATATGCTTCATACATAGCCTTGGACTCTGCTTATTGATCCTTCCGTTATTTCTCTTAGTATATAAACTCGTGTATATGTCTTGTAGTACCTCAGTCTGAATATCATATTAGTCCTCGCACTAGATCTCACACTAAGCCTTCATATCAAGTCTAGCCTTCCAACTTAAGTCAGTATCCATCTTGGGCCTAGGGAGGAATTTCCTAGGCCGGAGTTCCAATCCTCTGATCCTCTGATCCTCTGCTCCTCTGCTCCTCTGCTCCTCTGCTCCTCTGCTCCTCTGCTCCTCTGCTCCTCTGCTCCTCTGCTCCTCTGCTCCTCTGCTCCTCTGCTCCTCTGCTCCTCTGCTCCTCTGCTCCTCCACCCATCCAATCCTCCAAAGTTTCCAGAAGTCTATCTGGATCTTTCCCACAGTCCTCCGGACCTATTCTGCTTCGGACTTTGTCCTTGCAGCCATTCCTCTGTTTGCTTCTACTCAGGACAAGTCCTGAGTAGCCATTATATGTATCTGTATTAGGACATAACCTCATTGTAATTTCTGGAAGTTCCTCCGGAACTTTCCCGCACTCATCCGGAAGTTACTTGCATCCGTCCGGAAAGTCCTTCCGAAGTTTCCCACGCCTTCGGATGTCCTTCGGACATCTTCGGATGCCTTCAGACTTTCTTCAGACACCAATCTGAAATTGAGGGCACATACTTAGGTAAGGGGCACAGCGGACAAGCTGAAGCCAAGCCCCTCAGAATCAGTCCTACCCTTTGTGCATGGTCTTAACAGAATCAGTCAGTGTGGTCCAAAGCTATGTGAGGCTATTGATGGAGCATATAGAAAAGTCAAACACTAGTATGTCAGAAAATAGTAAATAAAGACAGAAATGAGAACATAGGAAAATAAAGCTGAAAATGAAATGAGGTACAGAAAATGAGTATAGTCTAACTCGAGAAGGAATGTACAAAGGGAAAGGGCATGGAAGATAGATGCAGGTCAGATCTGGATGTTCAGAAGTCTGGAGACAGGTGGTTAACATAAGGGGATGAACACTGATTTAAGGTTTGGGTTTGGATATAAAGCATAGGTCAGATCTGGAGATCTGGAGATGTGGATATCAGATCTAGCATCTGGATATCAGATACAAGAATACAGGGATCTGGACAGATAGAGGATTTGGTTCAGAGACATGGACAGGAGGTCTGGAGGTCCAATGAAGGTGAGGAATCTTGACTACATGGAAAAATACTAAAACTAAGAGCTCTATAGCAAGACCTGGATATAAGTATCAGGCTTGACCCAAAGGACCACTACTGAGAGAAATTCCTCATTACATACAAGGAAGGGAGACTCTGTCAATTAGACGGGCAATGTAAGGCACACATGATGTGTGCAAGAGCAGGAGGTCTAAATATACGCATGTGCAAAGTGAGTGTGCATTCCGAGCATTAAGGGGATTGGTTCTTGAGGAGTAGAAGCAGTGTGGATGATAATTGATAGGAAGATCAGAACTGATTTCAAGTGAGGAGGTGAACTATACACTTTATTGTATATTGAGATAAGGGAAAAGTAAGTACCAGAACCTAAAGAGTCCCTCTATTTAAGAGAGAGAGATTACACTATGTGGCACATCTCTGAGTGTGCTTCTGAACTGAGTAACCATGTCAACTCTAAATATAAACTAAGTTTAAACAGACTTTTTATAGGTAAGCACAGGTGCTGGACCGAAGGTTTGTTAATTCAATAAAGGAGATAAGTATAACACACCAGCAATCAGCAAGGACATAGGACAGATGGATGGATGGTAAGCGCATGAAGGCCTATAAAGACATGTGCGAAAGGTGTGAGATAGCATGAGGCATGCGAGGAGGGCACACACATAGGGTGCATGTGTGCAAGTGTGTATCACCAATTCTTCCTGTAAGAGCCCTACTGGTTGGAAGGTTGCATTGACCATAGAGCTGTATATCTGGCATTTGCAAGCACAAGTCTCTACACTGGATGAGGTGTGGGAATATTGCCAGATGTAGGTCTGGAATACAGGATATGACAACTTCTGTCTTTGTGACTCTGACTGGAAAACCGACCAACTTGCAATCTGACATTACCCACAGTGGACACATAGGCCAAGAGAACTGGGGAATACCATTCAAAGTACCATCAAACAGGAAAATGTTCATGAGATGTCGCTTGCAGCAACTACAAATTCAAAGTCCCTGCAATCCCTTACCATTTCACCATCTACATGATACCTGAAGAAGAAAAAAGATGATGATGTTGAGACTGCACCTGGATCTACAGCTCTGATACTAAATTCCCTTGCAAAGCAGGCTGGTATGAAATCAAGGCATGTTCTGTGACATAAAGTTGATATGTGTGATGACTCTAACAAAGCTTCCAATGCTCTCCCCAACATTGGACACAGTGGTAAAGGTGACATTCAAGTTAACTCTCTTTCATTATCTGGCCTACACTAATGATTTGTATCCACTACTGGCAGATTGTCAATCCATTAATGGGGTTGTTTAAACCAAAGGAAGGTGCTTGTGATCTCCCCTCTACACTACCTGCCAGCACTAGCAGCATGAGTGCATCATCATCAACAGCTAAACTTGTTGTGCATATGGCAAGTACTATAATGATGTCATCAACAATGTGACCACTGTCCCTCCAACTTCCGAGAGAAATCAGACTTTCATCCAGCTTCTTTCAAACTCCATCATATCAGCCAAAGATGTGTCTGCCCATGCAAGTGCCTTGCCTCCTACCACTGTCAACTCATCCAGCATAGTCACAAACCTTGATGTGGACACCATGACAGCACCTTATAAGATGGCACCAAAGAAAAGGACCCCAATGCAATAAAGGAGGTACATGGTAGAACAACTGCAAAGTAGGTGTCTAAGTCTCCTATTCACCATAAACTCTATGCTGATTCTGATCATTTTAAAACAGGAGTCTATGCGCTGTAGAGAATCATGCCTCTCATAGCATGATATGGCAGTTTCTACTAGGGAGTATACAGCACCAACTTGCAGCACCACTCTGTGTACTGTCTGCAGCAATTCCTATATGAGGCGCAGCTTTCCCATGCAACACGCGCCATGCGCGCACCATTCCCACACTTGCGCACCCTAAAGCGCCAGCCATCCAGATGCATCCATCCACTGTCCACCAAGCCCTCTAGTGCATATATTTCTATTTCTCTCATTGCATATTATTCCATCTCTATTTTTATCATGGATTCTCACTTATATATATCTTTACATACCTACTCGGTAGCACCTTGGCTCCACATGACTGCGCTTAGGCATGCTATATAAGCGCCAGCAGTACATACTACACCTGAATAGACTTGACCTCCCATTTTTCCTATTACTACTTACTTACTACTTAGGAGAACATAGTAGAAACCTATTCCTGTAGATCTCACGCTCTCACATCTCTTGCACCATATTATCACTTAAGTCTAGTCTATCTATCATTTCTGCATACACGCGCGCGCTTTCCCATGCTTCACGCTAATACGTGTGCGTGTTCCTGCGCCTTGCGCGCACCTGCGCTTTCTTGCGCTTCACTGAAGCGTGTATCTCTAGATCTTCGCAGCACTTGCTTCCCCTAGGGTCGAACGCACTTGTCTCCTCAAGTAACGCAGACTAGGCAACGCGCGACCTCACAACTTTTTATAGATACTGTCAGGAGCATCCTTGTTCCTCTCAGTATTGTTGTTTCTACAGCGCTATTGATTGGATTGCCTCCAACCCAGGTGCCACAAATGTGGTGTTTGAGAATTATTGGTGAAAGCTCAACAAGGACAAGAAAAAGAAATATCAAGATAAGCTTGTGCTTATGTGAACAGTAAGCATGCCATGCATGATCAACATTTCACATAACTAACTAGTCTACAGGCAAGAGCTTGCACTGTTGCATTGCCTAGTATCACTGGCAGTGAGTCAGGAAGGGCAGCAGACCCAATGGTATTGGTGCTACTCTAGATTGTGTCTAGGCTGTTCTCTTCTGCATACTAGCTATTGTTGTTACTGCTATTATCATCATTGTCGCATTACTGTCAATATATTGTTATGGTTTTGCTTCTTATTTCTGTATTACTGTTGTTTCCATGTCACTGTCATGTCTGCATATTATTGTCCTTGTATGTGTAATACAAGCATGTCTTACATTTTGTTACATCTACATCTAAACAGAACTATTCATGTCACCCTATTTGAGGTAAAATCATACAGGGGTATCCACAAAATGGTTCAAATATCCACACTCAGCCAGGTTTCCTAAGTGGGCTAGATCAGCCTGGCTGAGGCTGTTGTGGGTTTTGACTGGGCTTCAAGTAGTATGGCAGCTTGTTTCATAGTACATGGTAGTGGAGGAGCCTTATGATACTTATTAAACTATAATGTACATACTTATTAGCTGCTGGCAGAATACATCAGTCAAATAAGACTTACCACAGCTTCAAAATGAGCTCTCCCACTTACAACCTTCATCTCAGTCCAATAAGTTTTGATGTATGCCAACTTAAAGTTAGGGTCCAGAACTGTATCAGACATTCAATGACAAAATTGTATAGATATATAAAGAATTATCATAAGTAAAATTGCTACAATAAGTACAATAATGATAGGTCCCATTGTCAAGCTTTACATGGTAGGATAGACCTGGCAGAACTCACAAGATATGCAGAGATGAAACTTTACTGTCAAGCTTAATGCACCAACTGCTATATATGTGCATTAGGCAATTATGATGTAGTTACCAATACTAGTATGTACATATATAATGGATGGCTTCTTTTATGACTCACACAAATGACATCAAACAGACATAGTATTATAAAGGTATGCTGGTCCTTTGCAATTGTGCTGCTTTACACCAACATTAGTATCTATAAATATAATGAATGACTATCTTTGTGACTTACACAAATGACATCAAACAGATGGAATGGCATCAAACACACATAGTATCATAAAGGTGTGCTGGTCCTTTGCAATTGTGGTGCTTCACCAACATTAGTATATATAAATATAATGAATCACTGTCTTTGTGACTCATACAAATGACATCAAATAGACAGAGGTTGTGTCTGATCAGCATAGTATTCACTTTAGGCCCACTTATTGTCTAGCATCACCTTACTGGTAAATTTGGGACAAGAATCTCAAAATAATGTATTGTCATATTCCATATATTCATACTTCTCTTCTGGACTTTAGACCCTTAGATCCAATCTGGTTTGATGCATAGATCCACTTCTGATCTGACATAAATAAGCTTCTTAATTCATTTCCTGTTCATATAATATTAAACATAGCCTATTCAGTATTTCCTCTTCCTGGTATCTCAGTTATACTTATTACCAGTATGCTTACTGATTCATTTACCTATGTTTCATTGACAACTTATGTTTGATAACCTTTGCATATGCTTTGTACATAGCCTCAGACCTTTGCTTATGAATCCTTTTGTTATCCTCTTAGTATATAAACTCTTGTATATGTTCTGTAGTATCTTAGTTTGAATATTATCTTAGTTTGTCCTCTTTCTGTCCTCTGAACTTGAGTCTCATCAGCTCTTGTCAATATCTGAGACTTTGGATTGATTCCAATAGTCTATACTCTGTTTGTTTCTAGTCCAGACCCATTTGTATTATCTTTACACATGTTTCTGATATCTAGAAGTCATCTGGATATTACTATGAGACTCGTCTGACCCTTTGGATGCATTATCATTAGTCTCTGAAATAAAGGACAGTACTTGAGAAAGGGGCACAGCATATGAGCCAAGGCCAAAGTCCTTCAGATCTGATTCTATGAAAGTACAACCTTAACACATGGCTAAGAGCCAGTTTGGCAATGAGATGTTGACTGAGGTTTAGTGAATGTCAGGTGGGGCTTCTTAGCTTAAAGCATCCCAGACATCAGACTTTTAACCTTACATCTCCTATCTGTACATCTACCATGAATCCATATCTTATTAATTGTCATCAATAACAAAGACTTTATACTAGCATTATTGCACTTGCTGCTATCTGTGCTAGTTTTATGATAGTTCTCATGGCTCAGCCAGAAATCACACAGCAGGCTAACAGCTCAAAGGCACAATAGTAAGATGAAGAGGTGGGTGTCCTGCTTCACCATCTTATTGAGAATTAGGCATCAGGTGATGATGGTGAAAATCTCTTAATGCCTACCTACAACAGTGCAGCAGCTGCTATCAATGTTAATGGTGTGATTCAAACAATAGGCCCACCAAAGACAGGAAAGATGATCAAGATGAAGTAGACCTCAGTATGTTATCTTATATTTATTGACTATGAATTGATGAGATTGGTTTAGCTCAAAAAGAATCAAATTAAATTGAGGTTTACTGCAATGTGTCTGGCTTCCATTGGGACAATGTGTAGGAAGCTGGAATTGAGGGCACTGCTGCTATGAGCATTTTGGATATATATGTTGTGGCAAAGGTATGTCATGATTAAATATATTGTGCAACATTGACTAACATTGAGCTAGTCATGACTTGCAATGCAGCCCTTGTGCAACAAAGGGTGGCTCCCATATAATGACATGCAGACCATCTTAGGTGAAAACAGTGGTGCTTATGGAAGGCACACATTCCACCTCATTACTACAGCCTCCACCTCCATCAATATAGATGATGTGCTTGATGACACTGATGGGGGCCTTAACCTTCTCAACATGGATGTGGATCCTAGTGTACCAGACATGAGCACTGATCTAATGATGTCACTCAGCATCAGAGCTTCTGCTACTACTACTGGCTCTCAGTCCAGTAAACACCTGTGCACCAACACTCTACTCAACTCCCTAGAGATATTGTCTCTCCATTCCAGTGGCACTTCTATATTTACTCATCCCACTACTCCCCAGTCTTCAACTCTCCTGCTTTCAATGACATTGGTATCATCTACTCAGGTCTTTAAGAAGGCTCAAGTGTCAGCACATGGCAGCACACATATAGAGATGAGCAGTGCTGCCAGGGTTGTTGTGAAGATAACTCCAGCAGCTGTCATCATGAACATGCAAGGTAGTATCAATTGCCTTACTGACACTATTGAAAAGAGCTTGGTCCATCTGCTTGAGGTGGTGCCACCAGCTCCTCCTGCTCCTTCCACCATGATCTCCCATGGTCTCACAATCATGTACTATCTTCTTAGATAGATGATCTATAGATAAACACCTATAAAAACAAATATCTCCACAGTCAGTGATTCAGACAAATACTAATGACTGATAATGTGGTTATTCATGGGTGGCTTGTTGTATACTACCCAAGGTATGTTCAGCTAAAGGTACTTTTGCAAGATCAGTAAATATGATGATCAATCCAATCTATGAACTTAACAGTAAAACAAACAAACAATGGTCAGCCCAACAGTATGGTAATGACCAAAAGAATATACAGGTCTCTTTCTCAAGTTTCTCTTTCAACAACAGTGCCTTGTACCAACTATACTCCAAAAGAAATGGTGCAGAACCACAATGATCAACACCCTCAGCACAAAACAGATAGAATCAAAGGCCAAGACTAGTCAAATGTTTTATTATAGAACTCTTAGCTTAATGTTGAACCTACTGTCAAGGAACTCACTTTGAGTATTCAAATAGACTCAGAAATGGACATTCTTGGATTTATGTACTACCAAGTTGTTACAGTAACCCTGGTATGAGCCCCCAGCTACCGACCTGCCCTCTGCCACTGCATGGCAAGATAGAACACGGGAACTGTACCGAGCCCAGCAGGCTCGATGTAGAAGATACACACCTAGCTCAGAAAGCTAGTGACGATGGGCTGAAGGTCCATGACGATGAAGATAGGCCTCTAGGCCTTATGATGATAGAAGATAAGCCGGAAAATGCTGGGCTTAGGTAAGCGTTCTGGAATGCTTACAGATGATGAAGAACATCACCGAACATTGGAGAATGATGACGAATGATGATACCATATGACGACATAGACCTAGAAGGTCTATTAATGGTTATCAAGATAGAAGGCAAGCCTCATGCTGCCTCATGTACTGATAGAAGGACTGCACCACAGTCCGCAGCAGATAGAAGTCTGACCTCATGTAGGTTATCTCTGACTCGATAAATAGGCAGATTCGAACCCAGCTTCAAGCTGAGCCTAGATACGATAGAGTAGACTTATATAAGTCAGAAGACTAAAGTAGATGTTCCTTACTTTAGTCTTACTCGAACCCGACTTGAACTAGTACTCCAATCTACTTGGTTTACCAGAACCCCATGATCCATACCTTCAGAAGGACTTGAGACCCCTTCTGCTTGTAATCCGCTATTATAGTCAACCACCGTTCAACTTAGCAACCTCTGCTCTTTTGTAGAGGTGACCTCACGAAGCTCGGCATACCAGACATTGCTCTTTTGCAACCACTGCCATTAGATCACCTGAGTTCGCATGCAACGACGTACCATCGTAACACAAGTCCCCTTTTCAACAGCTAAAGCCTAGCAGGCAAGGGATATCTTGGCTCAGTATCACTACTCAGATGAGTGAGGTCAGGCTTTACTATCAATTCCTAAAGTCTCCCCACTAAGCTACTCTGAGTCTTAGGTGGATGTAGAGACAACATGAATATTTTGGAAATATGCTTTTGAAAAAAAAACACTAAAGGTTAGTGAAAGTAAAACAAAAACAAAATAGAAATCTAAATATAACTGTGGCTGTATCTTACTTGCTGGTTGTTGCATACAGTGAGCTCACAGCTGGTTGTTTAGTATGATGAGCTTGCAGTATTACTGTCTCTTGAGAGTGTTCCTCACAGTCTTAAAACAGTTCTTGACACTGGTACTGACACTTATCACACCTTAGTCACAACTTAGTATTAGATGGGCTGAAAAACACCCACTTACTATCTGCTGCTTATTATTTCAAAAACTGGGGTCATTATACACACAAGAAATGTGGCTATGCTACTAGTATATTCAAGAGTCATCAAGAGTTATAATGAGTCATTGGGTATTTTGCTAAGTCATCCTAGCTTGTTGCTAGTCATGTGACCTATCCAACTTCTAATGACAAATCCAGAAAGAGAGTAAGAAATGTCATATGATGTGAATTCTTTGTGTGTCTGTCTTTTCTTTGCTTTGTTTGATGGGTGAAAATAATGTAAGCCTAGTATTTAGGGTTTTACTAATGTTTTTCCAGGACAACATATGTGGGAAATATTTTTCTCAGTCACCTGACATGTGTGGAATTTTGTCTGGGTCATCACCATGGCTGACTAAGCAAAACTCATTGCAGAATTAAATGTACTAAAATATCCAGGCTGCTTGCATACAGACTTGAAAAATAAAAAGAAGGGTGAAACATATTCCCTTAGCCTCAGTCCAACTTCAGATAAAAGGAAAAGGGTTTCATAGTGGTATTCTGGGTATAAGACCTATGGGAGAGTATTAGTTGTCCATGCACCAAACCAGTTTGGTGCAGGTCAGTGCAGCATAGATGTGGATCTGGGAGTTGAACAGAGAGCCACCTCCTGTGGATATTTACCCATGCAGGAGAGGAGAACAATCTTGCCACTTATGTTGAGCTGGAGAATGACTTTAAGATGCACCACACATTTATCTCTGGGCTCCTTGTGTGTTAAGACCATGCACAAAGAGCACATATTACAGTGACCTATCTCCATATAATATGAGGGAACAGACGTGCATAATATCCCATATGATACAGGCCAGCAGACCATGGGCCCATGATAAAAATATCCTTGACTATGACAGATGGGCTGGAAGGCAAATTATTCCTGATGGAGGAGGGTGGACCCATGCAGGGGATATATAGAGTAGATGAGTGGGCCGAGGTAGTTGGATATTATGCAGATGGGTGTATTAAGGTAGATGTGTATGAGATAGATGGGCAGGTACTTGTTATCACGCCCAGACACATATTAAATTAGATGGGTGGGCCAAGGGTATTATAAAATATTGTATTAGATGGGTGGGCTGAGGGTGTTGTATGGGATGTTGTATTAGACGGGTGGGCCAAGGGTGGTATAAAATATAGATGGGTGGGCCCATATGTATCATAATTGTAGACATGATGGAGCTGAGGTAGCTGTACATCAACCAAATCAGAGGAGGTAATAAAATCAAAGTTACCAAGTTCCTAGAGCAGCAGGTGATCTCCTGACATGGCCTTTAATGGTGTACAGGTTGTCTTGCAGAATTTGGAATCCAGGGTGTGAAGCTTGTGTTGCCCTATGAGACGCCAAGTTCCAACCACCCAAATTTGGGTCAACTGTACCAACTTCCGAGTTCTGGGACCCGGGAGTCGACAAATGAATATTTGATAACCAGCACACTTCCAATCAGGTAGTATTTCATTGAGCAATGAATCATCCAAGGGGTCTCTTATTAGACTTGGTAGTCAATATAGGTAAATGATAATGAAAACATGAAAGTTGTTATTATGCTATTTTTCAAACCTGAGACCCTGAAACCCATTGTTCAACATGTCCATTTTTCACCCACTGCACAAATCACTGAGTTTTGAGTGCCAAAACCCCAAACTCAAAACCCAGTGTGCAACACATTGATTGTTCATTTACATTACACAGATCATCAAGTTTCAAGTGCTGAGTGCTGAAACCTGAAGCCCAAAACCCAAAAATGTGTATGGAACATGTCCATTTCTTACTCATTGCACATATCACTGAGTTTGAGTGCCGAAACCTGAAACCCAAAACTCAAAACCAGGTGTGCAACATGTCTATTGTTCAATGATATTACACAAGTCATTGAGTTCCGAGCTCTGAGGGCTGAAACCCAAACCCCGAGACCCAAAATATGTATACAACATGTCCATTTTTCACTCATTGCACAAATCACCAAGTTTTGAGTGCTGAAACCCAAAACTCGAAACCTGGCATGCAACATGTTGATTTTTCATTTACATTACTCAAATCATTGAGTTCCGAGTGCTGAGGGCCAAGACCCAAAGCCCAAAACCCAAAATCATGTACACAACATGTCCATTTTTCACTCATTTCACAAATCACCAAGTGTCGAGTGTCAAAACCTGAAACCCAGTACTTCAAATGGACACATTGTATTTGTATCTATTATCCATTGGTGTAGGGCTCAAATAACCTGGGAATTGTATTTGTCAGTACTCGGGACTTGGGACTTGGGACTTGGGACTTGGGACTTGGCACTCAGTGATTGGTGGTCAGTGGTTGGTACTCGGGACTCGGGACTCGGGACTCGGGACTCGGGACTCGGGACTCGGGACTCGGGACTCGGGACTCGGGACTCGGGACTCGGGACTCGGGACTC
>MU172323.1:178081-221908 GCA_016695485.1 Suillus hirtellus | reverse complement strand
CCGGACGTATCCGAACTAGAAACTAACAGAGTAAAGACTACCCGAAGGTAGAGTCGAAGATATAGACTATTGGAATCTATCTGAAGTCTTGGAGGATGACAAGAGTAAGAAGTACTCAAGTCCGGAAGACGGAAAGAGGACAAACTAAGATGATATTCGAACTGAGGTACTACAGGACATTTACACGAGTTTATATACTAGTAGGCATAATGAAAAGATCAGTAAGCAGTATCCGAGGCTATGTAGAAAGCATATGCAAAGGTTAATAATCACGAGTTGGAAATGAACATAGGTAGACGGATCAGTAACCATACCAGTAATAGATATAGCCGAAACAACGGAAATAAGGAAATACCGAATAGGCTGTGTTTAACATTAAATGAACAGGAAATGAAATAGGAAGCTTATCTATATCGGAACGGAAGTGGATCTATGCATTGGACCGGATCGGATCTAAGGTCTGGAGTCCAGAAGAGAAGTGTGGATATTATGGGATATGACACCCATGTTTGAAATATATTTTTGTTTACACATACTAAGTTCCAAGTTTTGGACCTCAAAACCTCAAAACCTAAGACCCAGCAGTCCACAATTCCGGGGTTCAGGGGTTGGTAAAATGTGTATGAATATATGAAAGGTTGAATGAGATATTCTTGAAAGATGTCTCATATCAAATGTCAAGTCCCAAGTTTCAACTTCTGGGTTTCAGGAGTGCCAAGTCCTGAAACCCAGAGTCCTGAAACCTGAAATTCAAAACTCAGGACTTAACATTTGATATGAGACATCTTTCAAAAATGTTTCATTCAACCTTTCATATATTCATACACATTTTACCAACCCCTGAACCCCGGAATTATGGACTGCTGGGTCTTGGGTTTTGGGGTTTGGAGGTCCAGAACTTGGAACTCAGTATGTGTAAACAAAAATATATTTCAAACATGGGTAAGTCAATGTGTTTGTCAATCAACTCAATTGTAAATCAAATTTTATTGATCTCCCCAAATCTCCCCAAGTTCTGAGTGCTGGGACCTCCAAACCCCAAAACCCGAGACTGCCAGGTCTCAGGGTTCAGGGGTCAGGGGTCCGGAACTTGGAACTCAGTATGTAGAATAAAAATATATTTTAAACATGGGTAAATCAATGTATTTGTCAATCAACTCAATTGTAAATCAAATTTTATTGATCTCCCCAAATTTCTGAGTGCTGGGACCCCTGAACCCCAAAACCCAAGACCTGGCAGTCCACAATTTCGGGGTTTGGGGGTTGGTACATCTCAGTTTGGGGTTTGGCACTGAAAATTTGACATATATATTTTATATGTACCCATCTATGTACAATTCCCCCATGTTGGCCAACCTATCTATGTAATACATCCTATGTTGGCCCACCTGTCTATATAATACATCCTACATTGGCCCACCTGTCTATGTAATAAATATTTTATTGCACCCTTGGCCCACCTGTCTATTTGATATCCCTTTTGTCAGCTCACCTGTATATGTAATACTTTCCACATTGGCCCACCTGTATATGTAATACACCCCACATCAGCCCACCCATCTATGTAATATTCCCCTACCTCGGCCCACCCATATATGTGATACACCCCCATCAGCCCGCCCATCTATATCACAATATTTGCCTTACATCTCTCTTCAGCCCAGCTGTCTATAATATCCTACTCTATATATTACCCAGATGGGCCCACCCATCCCCATGAATGATCATATTCCCCTGGCCCATCTGTCAACATCAAGGATATATATATCATTGGTATACATGGGCCCATCCATCTCTATCAGAAATAATATGTGTCCTGGCCCATCTGTCATCATCGAGAATATACACAACATGGGCCCATAATTCACTGGCCCATCTCATATGGGATATTATGGAGGTCAGGTGGCCCATATAATACAGAATTTGTCACTGAAGGGACTCCAAAGGGTAGGACTGATTCTGAGGGGCTTGGCTTCAGCTCATGCACTACGCCCCTTACCCAAGTATGTGCCCTTAATTTCAGATTGATGTCCAGAGAAAGTCCAAGGATGTCCAAAGGATGTCTAAAGGCACAGGAAACTTCGGAAGGACTTTCCAGACAGGTGCAAGTAACTTCTGGATGAGTGTGGGAAAGTTCTGAAGGAACTTTTAGAAATTACAATGAGGTTTTGTCCTGAGTAGAAGCAAACAGAGGAAAGGCTGCAAGGACAAAGTCTGAAGCAGAATAGGTCCAGAGGACCATGGGAAAGATCCGGATGAACTTCTGGAAACTTCAGAGGATCAGATGAGTGGATGAGTGGATGAGTGAATAAGTGAATAAGTGGAGGATCAGAGGATTGGAACTCTGGCCTAGGTAATTCCTCCCTAGGCCTGAGATAGATATTGACTAAGTCAAAGGGCTAGAACTGATATGAGGACTTAGAGTAAAGACTAGTGCAAGGACTAATATGATATTCAGACTGAGGGACTACAAGACATATAGAAGAGTTTTTATACTAAGTGACTATCAGAAAGATCAATAAGCAAAGGTCTGAGGCTATGTATGAAGCATAAGCAAAGTTTACAAACACAAGTCAGAAATGAAGCATAGGTTAATGGATCAGTGAGTATACCGGTAGTAAGTATAACCAAGATACTGGGAACAAGGAATACCAAATAGGCTGTGTTAATATTATTTGCACAGGAATTGAATTAAGAAGCTTATTGCATATTGGATATGAAACAGATCTATTCATTGGATCAGATCAGATATGGTCTGAATGAGATGTGTGGATATATGAGATATGATATTAGGGCAATAGGACAAAGGGTGAATGATGCAGGCTAGCTGCAGAGGTATGGAGGTCCAATGTATAGAGATACAGGGGTCTGGAGGTCCAGATGAAGTATGGGAACATTGTCAGATGTAGGTCCAGAATATGGGATATGACATCATGTCTACATAAAACCATCATACCATTCATATTAACATGTAGTATCTATATTATACATCCCATATGACATCATGATGAGTATATGGGTCTGATTGAGTGTGAGTATGAGAGTGAGAAGGAACTTGCAGGACCAGGAACAATGTGTTATGAACTCAGATAGTTCTTCCGTAACAATCCCAATAAAGGGAGATAAAATGTACGGTATCAAAGGGAGCTTAGACAAGAGGTAGAACTCTGTCTAAGTGATCGAATAGTGGCTAGTCTTCTTACAAGAAGCTAGATCGGTAGGATCCCTTGGTCCTAAGAGAGAATCGAGGAGAACTGAGTAGATTCAAGTTAAGGGAAAAGTACAGAAGTAGCTAAGGTTTAAATAGGTAAAGAATCGTGCACAGACCAGTCTGAGAGTCATTGGTAAAAGTACAAAGAAGGAAGTCAGAGATAAGGGAGTCCTCATGGTCGACATGAGGGAGTCTAGAAGTTAGACGGGGATCAAAGAGAAGAGAAGATGTACATGCATAATCTGCCAGGCATTCTGTGAAGAGTCAAGAAGAGAAGAAAGATGGAAATGAATAGAGCATGTATGACCCTGCAGGGTCGAAAGGAAAAATGATGGGGCAGTACAGTGACTGTAACACAATGTAGAGGTGTAGTTGAGTGTAAGTATGAGAGTGAGAAGGAACTTACAGGACCGGAAACAGATCAGGAGTAGATAGTTGTGATTGCTGCTGCTAATATATAACATTATAAAGTACAAGTACATACTAGTACTAGTCCAGTCCATCCTCGTCCTCCTCTGCAATACCTTGGTCTGATAGATCATCGTTATCATCTCCTCTCTCCTGCAGAATGCACTGATTTTCCACCCACATCACTTCAGCAATGTGATTATGCATTAAATGAACATTGTTGTGTCCAACTGGATGATTCTCTGCTGGCTCCTGCTCCCAGTTTACAGTGTGTGCATTGCCAATGGAGTGGTCTGTGTCAGGTAAATTGCCTTCTGCAGAATCATGTAAGCGAATAAAGTTGTGGATGCTATACAACACAGCTGGAATCTGAGCTTGTATGCCCATAGCATATGGTATAGACAGCAGGAGGATCCAGAAATGTTGTTTGAGGACACTAAATATCTGCTTAATGATGTTTTAAGTGGATGTGTAACATAGATTGAACAGTTCTTGTTTCATAGTTGGCCTGTTAAAAATTAGCA
This sequence comes from Suillus hirtellus, assembly GCA_016695485.1. NCBI lineage: Eukaryota > Fungi > Basidiomycota > Agaricomycetes > Boletales > Suillaceae > Suillus > Suillus hirtellus. Next base: position 217,765 of record MU172323.1, on the reverse strand, counting down.
CATAACACAAAGAAAAAGACTGGTACAACTTACCATACACTTGCATGACCCCATTCTGCAAAGTGGTAGTGCACATTATGGTAGGGAATAAGTAGTTCAGACCACAGAGGGAAACCTGCGCTTGCAAGGAAATATTTCCCTGCAGGAATGCAAAGGTCATAGCTCTCTGCAGCCTCATAGATATGTGCATCTGTAGCCAACCCTCCCAGCCAGTGAGTGCATTGTAGGTAAACAACTTTTGCTAGACACTACACAAAGTGAGTGTCTAGCAAAATATAATAGTTGTGGTCTAGCACAGCCTAGTCTGCTATACTTGTAAGACAAGTGTGTTTGACCCGAGAGCTTAACTGTTGGTAGTAGAATAATTAGTTATACTAAAAAGAAAGATACTTTGAAGTGCGGGAAACAAAGTCTGAAGGTATAATTACAAGTCCAAAGGTAAAACATCAGGTCTAATGTTTTTCAGGTTTTGAATTAGTGGGTTTTGTTGGATATCATTGGATTAGTGTTGGGTTAGAAAAGGATTGTCGGAGATAGCAAATGGTAGGTTACTGACAGTGTTTTAGGGTGTTTCAGAGTGTTTTGGATAAAGAATGGATGATATCTGCAGAATTCAGTGAAGAACTACAGATACCTAATGACCTCCTTCTACTTGGAGGTAGAAAGGTAAGATAAGTAAGAAGGAGGTATGTGAAATATATAGTGTCTATGTAGAATTTCAGAGTGCTATAGGCGAAAGTAGTAGCACTAATTTTCAGGTCCAATGTCCTATGTAATAAGACATATGGTACTGCAGATGTGTAATAATGTGTTCTACAATGTGAGTGATATAAAATTTGATAACTGTGCACCTAGTGGGGATGAATATGACAGGACAGGACATAGGGAGAACAAACATGTGGGAAAGTATTGGATCCGAAGTGGCTGATGCACGGGAAAATTGGGTTTGCATTGGGTTTGCGTCAGATTAGTGGATAAATGTCAGATTGAGCAAGTGAGTATTGGATAACATTGGAAAGTAATTCTTGTGCGATGGGATTTTGACATAATATGTGAAATAGCTGAATACAAATCCAGCACTAGCTTGAGTGCTACAGCATATATGAAGTTGAGGTTGAAATCTCAAGCAAACAGGCAGTTTTGCAAAACAAATGCCTTTCAATTACAATAGGGACCTTGTTTGAATCCATGAGGCAGTGCATGAATGTGGCTTCTGTTGATGGCACTGATGGTATATTTGAAAACAGCCAAAACTTTGGGTTACAGTGGATTTTGTTGGAAACAGAGGTGTCTGGTAACTGAACATATTTCACATAGAAGGGGGATGATGAGAAGATATTGAGCATCTTGTGAAAGTAACTACATAGAACATCAGACAATCATATAAAAACTATTAGCACATACTTACTGGGAAATCATATCATTCAAGTGTTGAAATTTTTCACCAACATGCCTGAGGGACAAACCTATAACAGATGTATACAGGAAAATCATAAGCTGCTCTTCTAGCAGAATAAACTTGGAGGCAGTGTGTCTGAAGGCACGAATCTCAGAGATGAGCTCAGCAAAAATGTGTGCATGCACACCAAGTTCATACTGAATTCATTCTGAATAACTGGATAATAGCTCCATCACTCAGGCTTCACCAGAGAGAGCAGACATGTGATAGGGCTCTAAATCCTTTGCATACATAGACTCTAATATATTGGCAGTAGTGCTGATCAGAATACTAACAAGAAGAATCAGATATTGGATGAGGCAACATGAAGTTTATGGGTGTTGGAGCATATAAGGTAGGAGTTGCAATTGAACACTCATTGTCATAGGACATAGATCAAGGACAACATGTATAGCATATGGATAACAGCTGGTGTTAGGGTTAAACAAATACAGCTATAATTTGAGCTCCGGCATTTGGAACACTTTAAGCTGAGAAGCCTTACCTGACATTTGCCAAACCTCAGTCAACATCTTATTGCCAAACTGGCTCTAAAACATGTTTATATATCATCTCCATCTCTGCTTTCTCAGTCCAAAAACTAACATGATCTGTTGATTATGCAGCCTGCATCACAGCTACCATAGCCCTTGCCATCAAGTGGCCAGATGTTATCAGGCAAAACTGGCAAGTCTAAAGTCAAACTTAGTGTGTTCTTCAAAGATGAATTGTTGCCTCTATGCCAATTTTGGACTGGCTCTCAGATGTTACAATGGAGGGGTCAATAAATTGAAGCTTCAATACTTGACAACCCACCACATTATCTCATTCAAGAAATAATATACAAAATTTGTGAGAAAAGCTTCTAATATAACCTTTATAAACATAATGAACATGTTGCTGGTTATATGTGACAGTATCAAGAGGCAAAGAAGTGTCACATGGATTTTCTCCATGGTATCTTTCCTTGGCATACCCTCACTATGTGGGACAAGAATTTCTCCACCTAGAATAATGGACTTAATCCTGAGTCTTTTCAAGATGCTCTTAAATATTTGGAGAATGTTTGTCAAGTGTTGATCATATGGGAAGATGTTCCTCTAGATCTCAAAAAGCCTTTTACTGAGTTGATGCCTGAGGGAGAGAAGTGGCAATGTATGAAACAATGTGTGGTGTTTTATATACAATTATTTTATAATAATATAGATCATTCCCCTATGGTCCCTCATATGCTTCATTTAGGTGCATAAATAATTCTCACTCAGTCCTGTTTAGGTGTGCTTTTGTTTGTTAATTTAGGTTGCTATATTGCATGGTTCTTTCATGTATAATTTTTATTGATGAATTTCAATAATATATTCTCTGGTCCTATTCACTATTTGTTGATTACTGTTGTTCAGACCATTATTCTCATAGGTTAGTATCTACTAATTGACACTCCATAGGTTATACAAACTGGGACTTTATGTTCCTCACTGTACTTATTAACTGACTTCTAGTTAGTGACAATGTTCTTATAGACTTTGTGCTACATCTACAAAATGTTTCCTTAATGTCTGCTCTCACTACATTTGTCTATTGTTACTCACAGCAAAAACTGCAAAGAAGCAGTAGATTTTATCTTTCAGGCTCCTCCTCTATTCTTAGTGCTTTTGGAGAAGTAGCCTTTCATCCAATAGTTCATTATCAATAACAATCCTTGCTACAATATTTATTCCCCTTCTGATATGATTAACCAGGATGGGCCCTCATTTTATAATAATGTTCACTTCTTCTTGTTACAGTCACCCCATCATTTTCTCCTATTCATCTTGCAGGACTATACATGCTCATCTTCTTGATTCCTGTCTCTCTTCCTGACTCTTCACAGAACATCTCATGGACTATGCATGTATCATCTTCTCTTCTCCTTGATCCCCGCTTAGCTTCTAGTCTACCTCATGTCAACCATGAGGATACTCTTATCTCTGACTTCCTTTTCTGTACTTTTACAAATGACTCTTGGACTGGTCTGTGCACACTTTCTTACCTATTTAAACCCTAGTTACTCCTGTATATTTTCCTTAACTTGAATCTACTCAGTTCTCCTCAATACTTCCTTAGAACTAAGAGATCCTATCTGATCTAGCTTCTTGCAAGAAGACTAGCCATTACTCAATCATTTCAACAGAGTTCTACCTCTTGTTGAAGCTCCCTCTTGACACTGTACATTTGACCTTCCTTTATTGGAACTGTACAGAAGAACTATCTGAGTTTGTAACACTTCTCAAATCCTAATGCTCCTCAATCCCTTTGCTTTAATGAGCAACAGAAACAATTCGACCAGTAGCAACATCGGTCAAACAAAATGATTCCTTCTCTCATCAGTCCATACCTCAAATATCAATACAAATTCTCTTTGCTTCATTATCAGCCTGCACTTCAAAGTGATGATGTTCATTATAGAGCTTCATACTATATAAGGATTTTAGAAGTGACTTATGTTTTTTTTAATTGTATAAACTGACTATATTGGTCTGTGGCTTGAATTGACTGTAGTCCAGATCTAGAGGTCTGGAACATTGACTACTGCCCATGCATCCACATCCCTTAATCCCTTATGTTGGGACTATTTGCCTATACACCCATAGCTTCATCTCTTACTATTGACCTGTGTATCCTAAAACTTATTAGAACTCTTTTTGTATAGATCATTCCTAATATAATAGCCTGATGTGAAGTGTTCGAAGTCTTTATAAGAGGTCAAGGCTATAAATGTTCTACCAAGGTCTGTTGACATGATTCTTTCTTGAATTATGCTAACTCTGGCATCTTTAGAATAATCTTCATCAGCAATTCAGCAATTCTTATCATTGGTACTCTGTCCTTGTGATGAATGCTGGTGACCACATATACAGTCTCATTTTACAATATCTCCCTTTGCATTCTTTAGAAGACAATCACTTATTTGCATAACCAAGCTACTATCTATGTTCACATTGTCCAGTTTATTTTGAAATGCAGGATTGGCAAAAGGATCATAGTTCTCATCTTAAGTAAGTGATGCATATCATGTTTTCATTATGCTGATACTCTTCCAGGCTAGACTGCCATGTATACATCAATACATACTTCACACAGAAATAGTCAGCCAGTCTGCATGGAGCCAATAGCCTAGTTCCACTAAACCCAACTTGTTCAGTCTGTATTTCAGATGAAGAGATTGCATGGATGGAAGCTCATGTACATGCCTGTTGAGGTTCCTTACCTAGTTATGGAACAAAATGCAAGAAGCCCAAAGACAATAAAGATAGATACAAAGATGGTATACACATTCCTGTATCAATACTGGATGCTTACAGTAAATCTTTTTTTGCTGCAGATGAAAAATAAGAGAAAGCTAGCACACATTTTTTTGCTAATATAGGAATCATGATTCATGGCCTTGCTTTGTTGTCACAATTATGTCTTATGGTTGGCTAATATGACATTAGCAAGTAAAAAGAAAAGCTTTATTTTCCACTAACAACTCTCTCCCATTTCCTACTATTGTCTCAATTTTGGAACAGCAAAGTTCACAGATTCTATACTTTAGTTCTACACTTACTACCATCTGAACCTTGGAATGATGATATTCCTGGATTCTAAATATCTTCTGCCTCAGGTACCAAAACTATTATCCAATCTTGGAATGATGACGTTCTCAGATTCTACACTTCATTCTGATACTACTATTATCTGAACTTTGAAACAATGACATTTCCAGGTTGTATTCAAAGATCCAAACTATTATCTGAACTTTGGAACAATGATGTTCCTAAGTTGTATTTGAAGATGTATAAGACACGTATTGTGAAACTTTCCCTTTTCCAGTGGTGAGTGACAACAAACTTTGTGTGGTGGAAGGTAATCACCAGAATAGTCCCAGGACAGAAATACTATTGGGTAGCAATCAATAGTGAAGAACCCTTGATAGGTCTGGTGCTGCCCTTGATCTTGAGTGAGAATGATTGGTCGACAACAGTTGATCACTGGTTGAGGGATTGCTCATACTGCACTTATATCCCTTTAAACCCTACCAATAATGTCAACTTCCTCATGAGTCCCTGGGTTTCTGGATTTTTGATTGGGGTGTTAGTAACCGCTGTAAGTGTTGGAGTCTAACATTATGTATGTGCCAAATGATTTTTAGCATACATGAGGACATGCAAAATATAGTCCAAATTCTCATCTCCACTTCCAAGCTCATGTATACTTTCCCTCCCAGCTCTCCTTATGCTGGTTAAGTGATTGATTTAATATACAGGAGAAAATGCTGATTATGTCAACTAGCTTTTGCTGCTACTATTTGGATGAATGAATGTGTTCTTAAACACATTCTATGGAAAGTAAATTGTCATGAATATGATCTGGGGTTGAGTCAGGGCTTTGTAAGCGCACGTGCCGTTTGACACCTTCTGCACTTGCAAAGATCTCAATGCCCTTGTGCTTATTAAAAAAAATCTTTGAATATCTTCCACCAGCCATGACTGTTAGTATCTTGTATAACATTATATGTTAGCTTGAGAGTGTAGCTGTGTTAGATACCAACTACTCAAAGATGCTATTCTCTCTTGTATCATATTTTATATATCCATATTTCATACATATGTGCATCAGTGGTCTTATTAGCTTATTTATCACCCTCACAAATGCAAAGGATTTGGATTTTCTAATAGTAAGAGCTGTGAGTGCCTGTGGAGTGCCATCAAGCTGTTGATTCCCCCCTCACCTGTCTCTGAGGTAAGCTTTTTTTTGTTTCATTGAGATTTCCTTTACTAACTAATTGATGATAGTACCACCAACACCTTTTCATCCTGAATGCACAAGTTTGGTACCTTGATGGAAGAATTCTTGATACATTCAGTGAGTAGTCAAGTTACAAATGGACTCATTGCCAGACAAGGAAGAGCAATATAGAACATGCACTATTTGACCCTCAAGTGAACACTTAGTAACCTAGACAAATCTCTTTGTAATCTTAAGATACAGCTTTGTACTGACAACATTTCTAATGCTGTTGACTTCAACCTTTGACTTTCAGATGAATGTGCTTACCAGTCCAAAGTCACTGATACCCTGTAATAATGGAAGATGACCCTTGGCATCAGACAGTATGCTGATCTTCAATAACTTTGACAAAGCATATTTCTTTTAATTCATATTGATGTATAAGCTATTAAGGCATGTATTTGTAAATATCTTTGCCAGAATAAATTTGATTAAGAGGTTTAAATAGTTGTATTATCAGATAGAGCACAAGCTTCATATACATGTAGAAGCTTCCATCTAATAATGCAACCCTACCATATGAAAGCTTATCACAACTTACAATAACCTCTGTGGCAAACTAGTTGACTTGATTTGACAAGGCAAAGCTCCTGCTGGTGTTATAACACCTCATTCAATCTCTCCAATTGGTATCTTTTAGCTTAATGTAGATAATGACATTTGGTAAGATGTAGGACATAACAGCTATGTTATAGCTCCACCTGCCTGGCTAGTGGATGAAAACATGTATGCAGCAATTAAGTTTAAACTTGAGGTGGACTAGTACAATGAGGAAGGAGCTCATATCATGCAACAATGTTGTACTTTCCAGAAGTAGCTGATGACTGAGTGAGATGCTTTATAAGAGGCTTGCACTCATGCAGGTAAGTTTGTATATCATTCTGCTGCCATAATACTGATATTATACTAATATGAGAACAAAGATCTCTACTTTTATTTTGACCTTTATACTCACTTATTGAGTGGTCTTGTTGTGCATTGGCAATCTCAAGTTCATCCCTATCCTTTGTGCTTGACCATTGTCTGACTTATGGGGCCCCACCCTAAATGACCTTACTAAGGGTGCTAATACATATTATCAACAAAGCCATCTTGATAGCACAGCTGCTATGTGTGATTTCAAAAATGACTGGGAATCTGATGATAAGAGGGAGAATGATAAAGTAATAGATCAATTGGAGGAAGCTGCATTGCTCCATCAAGAGTGGCTTCTCGGAGAAACACATGATTCTTTGTACTTATTAGCTCCATCTTTATTGAAAAAATAAATGAGTGTTATTCTGGAACAATGTAGGTCATATTACAATATTGCAAATAATTAGAGAGGAAATAATGATGAGGGGGATGATAAGAATCTAACTGATAAAAATCAGCATTTGGGACTGAGGGATACAATGATTCATGAGTAGTAGGTGCTTAAACAGTTGGGATGGAGTAGATTATAGAACTCAAATAATTATGACTAGAATATATAGGAAAGGAAGGCACCAAAATTGGCCAACTTGAAGGAGATATCTGTGGAAGCGGCACAAACATTGATAGTGGTAAATGTGATTGATATGTTGGGAATGAACTTGAAGTGCCAGCAAGTTGTAGTGGAATAGTAAGAGAGGGAGAGAAGGCAAGGCATTGAGCAAGTGGATAAGAATGAGGATGTAGTTAGAGAGGGAGGTGCAAAATACTCCTGGTACTTGACATGAGTGAGAAGTATATTTGGGATATGCTGTCATTTTGGACAGGTAGTGAGAAGATGAGCAAGTGGGTGATACTGCAGAGTTCCTATTTTGACTCCCCTAGTATATGCTGCAGGTTGAACAGGTTGCTGTTTTTTCTTCCCTGTTATCTCAGCTCTAGTCTGTTTCTTGGATCTATAATTAAACACAGGCTGCATACTATCATCATTGTTGGGCAGGATTGCTGTCTTTTTATATTTTTTTGCTAGCCTTTTTCCCTGCATCTCTTTCATAGCAATATTTTGGACAGCTCTAGGATCTGCAACTCATAGTGGTGTCTCATGAAGCAATTTTGGGAGAAGAGAATAGATATATTCATAGTTATGAATGGAGAATGCATTGAGGAGGTATTGCAATGATGGCTAATGTTTGATTATACTTATTATTTGATCAGTCTGTGTCTGCTCCTGTCATATATGCTTAGTAGACAAGTCTGTACATTTTTTATTGAGACAATTGTGCTGAAGGTCAACTACACATATAATATCCTAAAATGCCAATTGAATCAAAAAACATGTGGGAAGTAGGAATGCTCACCATTCCTGATACAACTATTTCTTCATCACTAAGTACAAGGTATGGCAGGTGAAGTAAATTGTAGCATGCAGTCAAAATAGAAAAGATCTAGAGAGCAACAGATGAAATTGTGTGCTGAGTCATTGTTAAGATCAAGATTTTGTGGATGTGTCTAATATGAGTCTGGTAGCAAATAGTTAGTTGGTATTTTACTGGGAGTAACACAAGCAAAAACAGACCTTCTCCTTGGCTGCATCTTGAAAGATAACATAGCCATCTACCTGTGAATGTTTATACTCACTATTCACCACTGAAGTCCCCTGGTAATAACCAGTATGGAAAGGACTTTGGAAACATTTCCTCTTAAGTATTTCTGCACAATAAGTTTTTCCCCATGAGATGATATCATGTTTAGACCTCTCAGTCATCAAAATCACACCCATGCCTTCCATTGTGTGGTTAGTCTCTGGAAGGATGAGATTGCTTGATTTACTATACCTGGATTGGCAAGATTTTCCTTGTGAATCCTGAGCAGTTGAGCATGTTTAGGATGGTCTTTGAGAAAAGTGACAACTCCTGGGCCTCCCTGAACCCACTGTCCTGCAGCAGTGTCATACCAATACCCACTTATTGCAAACAAATGTCATGCATGTGTCTCAACTTAGAGCTTATCAATTGCTGAAGATACAAGTAAGCTAGAAGACATAGTTGAAAGATTTGTAGTGTTCTGTAGAGAAAATGATCACAGGTCAAAAGTGTTGAATGAATGCTAAGAGATGAACCAAAAAGTAAAACTTTGGTTTGCTAATTAGGATACTTGGAGTATATTGTACAGTAACATTGAGAAAGCTGCTGATTTTCTGAGATGGCACTGCCAAGTAACTTTCAGTGTTGTTGATTCTTGTATGCCAAATAAGGACAACCAATTCTCCAATCATGGTCCATCCATAAAAAACACTCTTTAGAACAAGATCATACATAGCAAATAGTATGATCTGTGCAAGACTTCTAAAATGCTTGCCAATTAAGCCTCCTTTGTAGTGACAGATGTAGTCAGCATTCAGGGATGGTGCATTTAGGCCATCCGTTGTAGAAACTACTATAGTGCTAGGCACGAATGAGGCTCCTAGCTGTATCTATAAAAGTTGTAGGTTGTGCGTTGCCTAGTCTGCTGTGCTTGAGACAACAAGCATGTTTGACCCTAAAGGGGAAGTGAGTACAGCGAAGATCTAGAGGTAAGTGCTGAAGTGAAGTGTGAGAAAGCACAGGTGTGTGCAAGGCGCAGGAACACGGGTGCATATTAGCGCAAAGCACGGGAAAGCACATGTGTGTGTGTGGAAATGATAGAGACTAAGCTTAAATAGTGATATAGTGCAAGATAAGAGAAGAGAGATGTAAGATATAAACAAATATATTTCTACTGCAAGTTTCTAGGTAGTAAGTTGAAAGGTAAGGTGAAGTGAAAGGTAAAGTTAAGTAAAGTGAAGTGAAAAGTCAGTTCAAGGAAAAGTAAGTAAGTAATAGTATGTACTGCTGGCGCTTATATAATGCGCCTAAGCGTGGTCATGCAGAGCCGAAGCGCTACTGAGTAGGTATGTAAGGATATATATGAGTGAGAGACCATGATAAAAATAAAGGTGGAACAATATGTAAATAAAGGAAATGGAAATATATGCACTAGGGAACTTGGTGGATAGTGGATAGATGGATCTGGATGGCTGGCGCTATAGGGTGCTCAAGCACAGGAAAGCATGCACGCATATACATCGCAAAGCACGGGAATGGTGTGTGCATTGCGCAGGAAAGCTGTGCCTCATATAGGATTAGCTGTGGATGGCACACAGAGTGGTGCTGCAAGTCCATGCTATGTACTCCCTATTGAAAAGTGCCATATCTGGCAATGAGAGGTATGATTCCCTACACCGTTTCCAATGAGCTGAGACACATCTGAAATATGGTGAGTAGTTTTGCTTTCTTGAGTAGAAAAACAGTCTGGCCTCCAAAATATTTTATGACACCAAGTAGAACTATGTGAAGGATCTCAGTCAGAGTGTTGAGGTGAATATTCAATCCCATGTAAGATATAGAATACAAATTAGTTCAATAGCACATGATGAATGATCCAAGATAGCCTACCATCCATCCTGAGAAGGAGGTTTATCACATCATGATGTATCCTACTTTGCAACAAATGCTTAAGCTCCTCTAGCTTAGCACAAACTTCAGATTCTTCTAATGCCAGCTGTCCTACATCTCGCTTTGTAGCTTTTTACCAAATTCTACTAATGTAATAATGAGCAAAAATGAAATAGAGTCACAAACTTCAGTTGACATTATAGTAGCTGCAATATTCCTAGCAGCCCCTGAATATAATGTCATCTCAAATTGCTGACAGACTTTCTATGTTATTTCTTCAGGTGTTTGGAGTTTTCCTTCCTGATTCAATCTCAAGATCAGTCAATAGTTGCTGTTTTGTGCAACATACTATAAAAATACTATTATAACTCACTTCTGACTCCTTGTATTCTTTTGTGCCACCAACATAGCAGGTCCTGCAGAAGTAATTACAATTTGACCCTGCATTACTATATTTTTCCACCTACATTAGATTGTCCCCTGCAATAAAGAGTCCAAAAGGAACAAGCAACACTTCCTCATCAAATTGAGAGTCCCATGTGATGATCCCTGACTCTGCTGCACTTAATAATTAAGATAACAAAAAATTATGAATAGTGTAGAACATGCACTCAATGGACTCTCTCATTACATGCATTAATTCCATTGGTATAGTGTGTATCAATAATATTACAAATTGAATACAAAATTTCTTTTCCAGCATGTCATGAGGCAAGTTAGTGTTTGACAGGTATATTGCACGGTGCTTATTCCACTGTTTCAAAACATTCCCAAAAACATCATCCATAAATATAATCAGAGGAACTGAGTACACTTTTGACCCTTCACTTTTTCATGGAGTGAGTGTGGTACAAGCTTCAAATATTTTTCAGATGATGCTGAGATTATATTGAGTAGATAGTTACCCTTACTTCAATTGTAAACCTACCCATAACCCCACACATAAGCTCACCCAAAATATCCTCAAATGAACATCTGAAGATTGAAACTGGTATAACCTCTTGTTCATCACTGACAATAAGACCAGCCTAGCTAACATGTCAGCATGCTATTACAGTATCAACCAAATCAAATTGTATACATCTGTATACTTTACAGCATGGCCCATGACATGTAACTCTTTCTGCTAGCCTAAGTTGCCTGGGTTCAATAGATCATATGAGGCACTAAAAAGTGCTCTGGAACAAAATAGTCTCCCAAGCATTTTTGCAGAAGTTCATGGTCAAAGTAAATTTTCCTGTCCACATGAACTGCTGGAGGTGATGGCAGTTCTAGTAGCATCTTCTACCCATGAAAAACTTGAGATATTCTAGTCCCTCTGTCCTCTGGATAGTCCAGCATGGAAAAGTGAGTGAGTAGGTTTGCATAATTCTAAAGTATATAGTTAGTATAAGTAGTTGACGTGTTCATATTTACCTTTGCAATTGCATGTCCAATATCATTGATATAAAATATATTGTTAGATGCAGACATAACTTTGTGCATCGGATTTCCAATAAGTTTACAAATGTACTCATTCAATTGCTTAATAGCCCTGAGAGATGGGACATCATGAGCACTAAGATCCTTGGCCCAGCTGAGAACAGCTTTCTTTGTGTTTCTGCAAAGGGTAATCACACCAAACTGAACAAAAGCAATGTCAAAAGTGCTTTTGAGATATAAGTATCCTTGAATTTCCAAACAATGACAAATGAAACTTACCACCTTTGATGACAGGGATAGTATGGACTCCTATGCTTAACTTTCTCATGTGTTAAATTGTACTTGGCAGAGATTTCCAATCCATCTACAATTGTGTCAATAGCACAAATAAACTTGCTATACTAATAACTGACACAATAACTTAATCCTAAAAGCAAGCTCATCATCTTAAGTGTCAATCTCATCTTTGAGAGGAGCAAGAGGTGTCACAAAGAGTTTATCACCATCAAGTAGTGAAGCCTTTAATTCTTCAAAAAGATTCTTTCTCCAATTAATCTTATAAATATGACAATCCAATTCTATATCCCATAGTTCAGACAGTAGGATTGGTTCATCTTCAGGAGATGCTAATATTGGTGCTGGCTGCCCACTGTTGGATTCATAGCTGAGATCCCCAGGCTCATGTTGCACTTAAAAGACCTGGAATTGAAGTCAACTTCTGTTATGAACTCAGATGGTTCTTCTGTATAGTTCCAATAAAGGAAGATTAGATGTATGGCATCAAAAGGGAGCTTCAACAAGAGGTAGAACTCTGTTGAAGTGATCGAGTAGTGGCTAGTCTTCTCGCAAGAAGCTAGATCAGATAGGATCCCTTGGTCCTAAGGAAGTATTGAGGAGAACTGAGTAGATTCAAGTTAAGGAAAAAGTACAGATGTAACTAGGGTTTAAATAGGTAAGAAAGTGTGCACAGACCAGTCCGAGAAGAGTTAGTAAAAGTACAAGAAAGGCAGTCAGAGATAAGGGAATCCTCATGGTCGACATGAGGTGAGCTAGAAGCTAGATGGGGATCAAGAAGAAAGGAAGATGATATATGTGTAGTTCTGCAAGTGTTCTGTGAGGAGTCAAGAAGAGAGATGGGGATCAAAGAAGAGGAGCATGTGTAGTCCTGCATGGTGAATAGGAGAAAATGATGGGGTGACTGTAACAACTTCTATATCAAAGTCAATAGTATCAAGTGGAGGGCATTGTTGAGGTTTGGACACATGGATCCTCCTGGAATGTTTGAGAGCAACATGTTGCTTGTGAATAGCACCACTGCAATGAAACTTGGTGTGCCTGCACTCCATTATCCACAATATGTTCTTATTTGAATAACAGACCATATAAGTAACATGAATCTATGCTATACTGCAATATTTTACAACTGCAAATATAAGAGTTTAAATGCATAAACACTTTTGAAAATACTTATTCCATTAATGAGTGATCTATCCATAATTGCTGCTGGTCAATGACTCATTGAAGTCACATCAATGTCAGTGAGTCTGAATCTTGCAAAGTCCATTGATCACATGCTACTCACAATAACAGTATATACATCAGCTTATGCAATACAACATACACAAGATGTATCCATATAGCCTTTGTGCATTGGTGTATGCTTTTTAGGTAATCTCCTGAGGCACCTTGTTCATAGTGTTGTTATACTACCTCTTCTTGACCTTTGGGATTTATCTGCTAATAATTCTTATGTCCATTTTAGCTGATTCAAATCTTTGTTTCTATCACAGAGGAGTATAGATTGTTCACAATGCTAATCATAGAAACCATAATATCTCATTAGTGAATTTCTTGGAACAACAAAAGAGTATCTGTAAAGTGGCGTGAGACACATAGTTTTTGATTTTATGTGAAGCTCACTCAGAATACACCAAGGTTGGCATCCACTGTACATCTGAATTATCCTTTTTGTGCTATGTTTGGTTTACAAGTTATGTACCTATGGAGGAGATAGAGTTCAGGAAACATACATCAGATTAACAATATCTGGAATGTCCAAATAGGCACATTAAGCATTCATAAGTGACTAGTTAGTGATCTAGAACTCTGTTGAAGATCATATAACAAATTTCAATTTCAGCATCCAAGATACATCACATGCATAAAGTGATTTCAAGTGTTGTCCAAATGTATAATGAGGGTGATGATACAGTGGCTCAAAAAATTGTCTAAATGTTTATTATTATCATGTAATTTCTTTATCATATATCAGAATATGGGAATATGACTAAGCTATAGGGAGATGTGAGAAAGGTCCATATCTCAACTTTACTTTTGTTCCCTATAGCATGGGAGGATGATAACATTATGTGAAGATATGACTATTTTAAAATGATGACTTATTTAGACACTTTTTGACTTTGAGTTTGACTAATGTAATCTATACATATCTAGCACTTTGTACAACCTCCTTTTGCCCTAATCATCTTTGTCACTCCTCTAGATATATTATCTATCAATTTAGGGTATTCCTCCTCAGTAATTTTATTACACTCTGCTGTAACACCATTCTATAGCTAAAAAACCTCTAGTATGTGGATCTTATTATGAACTCAGATGGAGTCTTCCATAATAGCTCCAATAAAGGAGATTGAGAGTATGGTAACAAGTAACAATGACCAGAGATAGAACTCTGGCGAGGTGATCAGATAAAGGCTAGTTTCTTTGCAAAGAGCTAGATCAGAAGGCACCCTCAGGTCCTAGTCAAGTATTGAGAAGAACTGAGTAGATTCAAGTTAAGAAAATATACAGGAGGTTGCTAGGATTTATATACATAAAGAGAAGTGCACAGACCAATCCATGAGGCACTTATAGAAGTACAGAAAGAGAAAGTCAGAGATAAGAAGTATCCTCATGGTCAATATGAGGTGCACTAGAAGTGAGACGGGGATCAAGAAGTATGGTACATGTGTAGTTCTATAGGTGATGATGGGAAAACAATGGGGTTGCTGTAACAGATCTAAATATGCTATAAGCAATTTCTGAAGTAATTCTCAAGAATATTCCCTAGGGCTGATGTCTTGGATTTATGTCAGACATGATAGAACAGTAATATTATGATCTTAAAGTTATTTGGTAGCTAACTCAGAAGGTTGCTTTATATAACTCATGGTCTCTATATTATTATATTCTAATTTGATAGGCTGCTAATGTTAATAAGGCCACCAAATTGATTTTTCCATTATCTCTATAACTATCTCCACTCAAATAGTCAGTAAGACATAAATAATAATAAACATTCTAACACTTTTTTGAGCCACTGTAAGAATAATGAAAAACATCAATATAAGTCTTAGCTGTGATATTTTTATTGGACGTGTAAGGATATTAAATATTTACTCATTCATTATATCAGAGAGTCAAGCACCATCTGAGACATCACCTAAAAGAGCAATACCAGATTATGAATATAAATCTATACAATCACAATAACTTAAGCTATAATTACTATTGGTTAAAGGACAAAAGACTATATTAACCTAACCAATTGTTTGGACATATGTATGTATGATACAACTAAAAAACACCCAGACTAAATAAATGACTTGATATGACAGTAGCAAACTCTTATTTGTCTAATGTATGATATGAGATGCTAGAAAATGATTAAAGTGGGCCACAATACTAGAGGAGAATTGAATCACTTCATGGTTGGAATACAGGAGATATCAGTAATGTGTCTATGATAACCAAAAATTGGACATAAAATAGAGTAGACTGTAGTCCTATCACTTGCTCCATACTTGAGCAATGTCTCACCTTAGGATTAGATGAGCATGATAACCTACAAATGCTTAAAGTTCAATGTAGCAACATACGGTGCATTATCATATTGCATAAGATTGCTGAGCATATCAAACTCAGCTATAGCAACAATTTGATTCTCTTAAATGGTTGTTAAGAACATTGACCTATACTAAACTGGTTTGGTACATAGACAACACTAATATTCTTTCATGAGCCTTATACCCCAAAAATCACTATGAAACAATTTCCTTCTGATCTAAAGTCAGACTAAAGCTTAGGCAATATTTTCTGTTTTTTTATTTTATTTTCAAATTTGGATGCAAGTAAACTGAATATTTTTGTACATTTAATTCTACAATAGGTTTTGCTTAGTCAGCTAAAAAGATAACTTAGAAAGATTCTGATACATGTTAGGTGACTGTGAAAAATATGTTTGCATGAGGTTAGCCTATGGAAAAGCTTACAAAACCTTAAAAACACATCCTATATTATTATGTCACTAATTAATTCAATCAGCCACAGATCCTAAACAGATATACTCATAATCTCATAATATATAATTATATCTTACTCTTTTCTAGCTGAGGTATTAAGAGTCATCTAACACATGGGCCATACATAGCTTTTGCTGACTCATCACTATACCAACCAGAGTTATGAATATATACTTTTGACTCAAAGATACTGTGTAACTTAGTACTATCAAACTAAAGTTACAACTTTAAATACAAGAAACTAGTAGTATAGCTACTGATTTTTCTATATAAGAAGCTATTTTTTCCCAATAAAAAGATATGTTCTTCATAACTATACTGCTAGGCCCAGACTCTGTCTGGATCTAGCTATCTTATATCTAAACAGGCTATCTGCCTCATGTTCCTTATCTGCTATAATCTATTTCTAACTCATAGATATGTGCCAGCTTACTTATATATCTCCACTTAGTCTGTGTATCATTTCTCATTCCTATATAAGTACTATAGACAGCACTTGTATTCTTCATTTTAATCTACTGGGTTTTATCTAGAACATCCACTCAACTAAGAGTTCTATCTTACTTGTTTGAAACCACTATTCTAAGAAAGACAGTGCTACTTACCTTGGCCAGAATACTAATTTCTCATCTGAGAGTAGAACACTGTCTAACTCTAGCCTGTCCATTCAGACACAGTCAGCTCAATTTATCCCAGTTATAATACTATTACTATTACTGTTTCCTACAATCTGCTAATCCACTAACTCAAAAATATTGTAGTATACCTTTAGACATTGTTTTATGCTTTCAGATTATTGATTACTTATTATGCCACTAACATCCAGACTACTTCCAAATAGCAAACCCCTTAAGTCAAATACACTTGTCTCTCAAGTATAGCAGACTAGGCTATGCAAAACCATAACATATTTATATTTGGCTAGGTGCTTACTTTGTATAGTTTTTAACATTATTATATTACTATAATGTACTACATAGCATGGATAATGAGAACTCACTTTATATTTTGCAACAAATACTTAAATTGAAGATATTGGATTCAGAAACACAGGGATCGAGAGTATTAGGTTCTACTGGGGTGCCATATGACCGTGCTACTGAGGTCATATCAAATGACAATCCACATGGTGGACAAAGGTTTGCAGCTGAAGAAACATGCAAGATTTTAGATAATAGGAATATTAGGATCTAATAGTACAAGTCAAAGAGAGGTAGGCCAAGAAAGCAAGTGAGACAGTATTATCAGTACACATGTTTGACTATTTAAATTTAAATTTGATAATAATAATCTGATTTAGACAAAACTATATTACTATACTGCTAGCTGATGCACCAGATGAGCAGATCCTGAATATAAATAGATGACTTATTTGTGTCATAAATAATCCAGTTTCAGAGCTATTCCAGCTCAACATCAATGACATGCACCATTCTTTAATAGATATACTACCAGGAAGTACAATATCAGACCAGTATCAGTGGTAGAATGTATCTAAGGATGTATAATTAGATGTGACTGATATAATAGAAAAGATCCTGGGTTGGAATTCAAATAAATTATTAACTGCAAAGAATATATCAGATGATCACTTGAATATCAGGATATATTTGATGAAAATAGATAACAGAGGGAATACACACAACAGATGGATTTTTTTATGCAAAACAATTTTGTTTCTTTTGAGGATGAGTATCCAATTGTCTCTGTTAGATTCATAGTCCATCATTCCAATCATTTCTTTGCTGTTATTTTTGACTATAAATGATACATGACATAGATGATTAGTCACTATATTTATGACTCTGCAATGAAAATCAATAGAGTTGATTTATATAATTAATAGGATTGACAACGACTAAAACATCAGAGAAGAATTGTGTCTCTCTATAACTGTTGTAACTGGGGTTAGTTGAGCTATCTGAGTCCAAATGGACATTCTGCTAATAGCAAGACAGATGTGGTTCTTCTCTTGAATGAGAGGTTAAGGTTTTGGGCTAAGGTGAGTGTAGATGACTCCCTTAGAATAGTGGTTCTTAGACAGCAAGATTGGAGGCCATGCTAAAGGACAAGTTCCAGGTAAAACTCAGTAGATTAAAGTGAGGAATACAATTAATAGACTACATGTCTATATAGTAAATATTCAAGTGAAGCTTGTAAATGATTTATTGAGATAAGGAGATAAGAGGTGGACAACATGCTTGACAGAAGATAAGCAATAGCAAACATAGTATGAACAGTGTGTTTGATGAGAGACAAAAAGAAAATGAATAGGGGTCTAAATGTTATTGTAATAATGGCTGGAGGATAGGCAATATCACCAGAATTTCTGTGATATCCAGGGATTGGATGCAAAATAGAGTGAACTGTAATTCAATCACTTGCTCCATGTAAGATCAATATCTTGCATCAGAATTAGATGAAAGTGGAGGCTTGCTGACATTTCAAGTTCAATGCAGCCACAGGTCATAAATTTAGATATTGCATGTTATAGCAGGATATATCAAGCATAGTTGCAGTGATTATCTAATGCTCCTAGATAGCTGATGATACAATTGAAGTAAGGATGAATTTTGAGATAAAGATATCATTAACAACATTCAAAATGGATGTCACTAGGCCAAATGTTTAAAGTGCCTATATACCTTAACTGCCATCAGTGCCCTCTGTTTAATGTGTTAGTATTCTATACTATCATAGAATGATAAATGCCCCTCGCTTGGTACTGAGGATAAAGATAGGACAAGACTTGATTAGGAGAATTTAGACGCTGAATTGAGTGATAATGAGCCTTGATATTATCCCTCATGTTACTAGAACTCACCTAGAACTGGAGATAGAAATTCCACATCATTCCAATAATACAGATAACTTACAATACTATGTCTCCATATCAGCACCTTACAGGAACATGAAAACCTAGCATCTTAGAAGCAACAAATGATTTGTGTATCCTATTGCACTACTTCCTTTGATTGTATATTCAGGTAGAAGGTGGTCCCATGATGATTGCATATTTGGTAATTATGAGGATAGACCTATCATAGAGATGTTAGAAGTATAGAGAGACATAAATTTAATAACAACATTCTAGGTTGGGCAATCTAACTCTCTGCTGCTCAAGTAGATTAGATCAATCATGAATATTACATCATACCTAGCTCATTTCATATATTCTATCTAGGTGACCTCATAGGTACTATGAACTACATCATACCTATTGGAATAACCAACTCATATGATGCTTTATATCAGATTTGTCATATCCCATATATCCATGCTTCTCTTCTGGACTTTGGACCCTTAGATCTGATCTGGTCCAATACATAGATCTGCTTCCGATCTGATATAGATAAGCTTTCCAACTCATTTCCTGTTCATATAATGTTAAATACAGCCTATTCAGTATTTCCTTCTTTCCGTTGTTTCGGCTATAACTATTACCAGTATGATTACTGATCCATTAACCTATGTTCATTTCCGACTCACACTTGTTAATCTTTGCATATGCTTTTTACATAGCCTCAGACTCTGCTTACTGATCTTTCTGTTATGTCTCCTAGTATATAAACTTGTGTATATGTCCTGTAGTACCTCAGTTCAAATATTATCTTAGATTGTCCTCTTTCTGTCCTCTGGACTTGAGCCTTCCTTAATCTTGTCATCCTCCAAGACTTCAGATAGATTCTGATAGTCTATATCCTTGGCTCTACCTTCAGATAGTCTATACTCTATTAGTTTCTAGTTCAGATACATCTGGATTAGTCTTATACATGTTTCCGATATCTAGAAGACATCCGGATATACCTATAAGACCTGTCCAGACCTTCGGATGTGTTATTAATAGTACTTAGAAACATGGGACTGTACTTGGGAAAGGGGCACAGCATACAAGCTGAGGCTGAAGTCCTTCAGATCCAATCCTATGAGAGTATAACCTTAACAAGATTTCAGATTGAGTAATGACAGATATGTACAGCCTTACACATCTTGGATCATCTCCAGAAGGACACCATACATATGTCAGGGATGTAGAAATACTGTCTGCTTCAGAACTTATTAAATTTGTGTAATATGATCCTCTTCATAAAGAATGTGGGTCTAGATATAATGTCTTTGTGTATATTAGATATTCATGACTATGAATTATATACAGCATTTTCTCTGAATCTATTGACTTAAAATATGTGATGATACTATGTGAGCCCACCTTAAATTTTTTGAATGAACATAATATAATTAGTATCAATTAGAACATGATATTCAATTTCTGAGTGTGAATAAATTCATGAAACTTATTTTCCAGCTTTTAGCTTCTTCAATAGATCAGCACAGGTATAATCAATACCTACAACTGGAATACCACATGTTTCTCTCTATGAATCTGCTGTGTGTGGTCCATTAATAGAGTCTACAAAATATGAATTACTTGATAAAGTGCAAAGGCATGATTCAAGACATTGATGAAGAATGTTCTTTCAAGATACCTGGACTGCCATAAAAAAACTGTTATATTTCTCCATACTATTATATATCCCTTTATGCACTCAACAAAAAATTCAGTATTTACAGACAAATTGTGGCCCACTTCAACATTTTGCCCAATCTATATTTGTTGATCATGAACTATATAAACAATGTCTGAGTTAGATTTATGCAGGATGCTTCTAGATCTCCAGGTGCATTGTGTGGTGACTTTAGATCTTCAATACTTGATTAGTACCTATGGCTGGATTATACAATTGATGGCTTTCATGCTAGATGTTGTTGAATCCTAAAAGATACCTGTGGTGTGACCTTTGAAGGTCTACAGAGTACATATATCCTGACATTTTTGTTTTTCATTTGTATTCTATTTATCAAGTATCACCAGCACTGACCTGCAAAATAGTTTATTAGCATTCTTATTATAATAAAGAATGCAATGAGTATTATTGCTGTAGTGCAGTGCAGACTTGTGGTAGTAGTCAGGATGTTCCAGCACTTGCTCAAGGTATTCAGTGTCTCTCTCAATCTATCACCTTCCAAGATAGACTCAGATTGTACTATTAAGTCTATGGATTTCATTGGTATAGATAATTTGAATCCTCACATAGCAACTGAATTGAATAATGCAGATGTGGTATGTCTCTATAGTACATTTTGTATGACTTGAAGGCTATCTATCTCTCCTAGCTATCAAATCCATTTCCACTATTCTTGCTTTCTTTTAATCAAAACTGCAAAAGAATTGCTCTACAGACTCTCAATATGTATATGCAGAAGATCCTTATTAGTGGATTTGATAAATGGCTACCTAGCTATATTGTCATATATTTTTAAGAAATGCAAGTAATAAATCATACCAAATCATTGGAGGATCTTATAGTAAACAGCCTTCTTATCATAGCAAGAAGTTACAAGGAATTTATTGAGATATATGTATATTATAGTATACAATGATATGACAAGGATGTGTATCATAATTTGTCTAATGCTAGAGCACAAAGTAACCCAGAACTTAAGTGAGATACTTATACTAATAGTGGAGATATATACATATGTTTAGAAAATATACACCTATCAATAGAATGCAAGGCACAAATGGATGATTCCTCTATGCTAAAGAAGATGCATTTGCCTAAGTCTTCATGTAATACTTATATATATATATAATGACTATGCACATATCTCAACAAAGAACATTTTCTTATGCATGGAATTCAAGGTACAAATAGACGATTTTGATATCAGAGATGAAGCACAGATTATCCACTCTATTTCTTGTATCTCTCTACTAGATCAACAAGTCTATGTTGATATTTACTTTTTCTCCCTCTTATAGATGTCGTCTCAATAGAATTGGAATAATATTCTGCAGTTGTCCTTCATCCTGACCATGAATTCAATATGACATGTATGGTAGACAATCTAGTGTAGCATTTTTTTTCTTATTCTTCATATTCTAATATCATTTATATAGGAGCAAATATTATTTTGTGAATCATTGCAGACTTTTGGTAATAACAACTATAATATCACTGATCTCTACTATGATGAAGAATTTAATATGATATATATAGTAGGCAGTCCAACTTAGCACACTTATTACCTATATTGTTATGCAATTCATATAGGAGCATACATCATTTGTCAAATGATTATCAACCTTTGGTAATGATAGTTGGAACACCATTGATATATTGACTACTTTACAGCTAGATGCACCTGTTATGAACTACCATAGTTCTAACAGCAAAGGCTTGACAGAGCATTCGTATTGCTAAGATTCGGAAAGCCCTTCAAATAAGAAGGGGTTCTTAGACTTAATTAAAGGAGTGCTTCAACCAAGAGATCAGTTCTGACAACTTAAGATTGGTGGTCTTAAGCGAAGGAAGTTCTGGGTAAAACCTAGTAAGATTGAAGTGTCATTCTATGTAATAGTACATGTGCTTAAATAAGAGACTACACATGCACAGACCAAGGCTACAGTGAGATAGTAGTACATAAGCTGAATATGGAAGTAGGATCAAAGAGGAAGGCAAGTCAAAAGAGGAAAATAGTACATAATGGGCGAAGTTAGGATATGAAGGATGAGAGACATAAGGCAATTGTAACAGCACCTCAAATCATGCTTGAGCAGGTAAGTCAAGTATTTCATAGAGATCACTCAGAGGAAAGCTATGGAATCAACAACAAAAATATGATGAAGTAGGATATAGACCTATCTGGTCCTCAATCACTCAAATCCAGACTATGCAAGTATAATACAAGCCATTTAGAGCTGCCTAAGTCCAAGAAGGTTTGTTATCAACAGGTCAGTACATAAGAGAAAGTTAAAAGTTGTGAATTCAATATCTAAAGTAGCAAAATACAATCTAAATCTCCTCATTTGTGAGTGTCATATACCAGAGATGAAAAACACAACCTTCATAAGTTGTTATTTAGTAGTTATCATACTAGTCTTACCAGAATGCATAATATAGATCAACATCTCTCCAATGGGCCTACAGAGGTATAAATTTATTAAATCCATTATTCAGTCGGATCATGATGTATGGTTAGATGTGGCTATTATGTGGCAGTGCATATATGTACAAATAGCATATCTAAAGAATGTTCACAACTAGTGTTATATGTTTATGGCCATTGAATTCTGGTTGGATGACATAACAATCAAGTGTTATGCAGCACTGAACAATAAGAACAAAGATATTGACTTTTATCATTAGTTAATAACTAGTTTATAGAAGGATGATCTTTTGTTGATACTCCTTGGAATAGGCTCACTGTGTCCTTGCTAAACTAGCTACACAAGCTATGGTAGATAATACATCAGTGTGCAGTATATTACAAAGCATCTGAGTGACTATATTCACCTCTTTGTTTGGTAAATTGTGGATGAAAGAATGCATTTCACAATTCTAAATTCTGACAATGACAATAGTGTGATTACAGTGCTTAAATATTTGCTATGCTCATTTTAGCCTCATGATAAGGACCCATATGTACCAGAGCTTTAAGTTCTTGCATCAATCAGATGTAATGAGTATGCAGACACTGTAGCCCTTTTATGCAAAATTATGGTATCCAACAAATCTAGGCAACTACTGAACCTTGGTGGAAATCAACAAGAATGAGCTAGATACATGTAAATATCTAACTACAAATCAAGGTAAACACAAATTTAAGAAATTCAAATAGGAAAACTCTAATTTTGTGCACAATGCAAACAATCTTCATAAAAGAGAAAAATGCAAAGATTGTCTGACTTTAGTTGCATTGTTTACAACTGCAGAGAGAACTTTGCACAAACTGTGTATATAAACACATTTAATGCAGCACCCATATGTGTGTATTTTTTTGTAACTAGTCATATATTCATGATATGTTTATTATGAGTCAGTCTGATATCTGTAATAATGCAGACAAATAGTCATTGATGGATACAAAATTGGATGTCAAAATGGCAGTCCCAAGTGAAGTAATATTATGACTCATGAGCACCTAACCATCACAATACCTGTATATACATCATTCAGTGACATTAGCTACCTACTTAATACACTCAAATGGAACATTCTCAGTTACAGGAGCCTTTAGATCTGAAATCATCATACTAACTCTATGTAGATGAGTGATACCACATGCATAGCAAATGCATTCAAGAGGCAGAAAGATGCAAAGAAATCACTAAAGGGTTGAAAGGCACAATTCAAGTCAAAGTTGGTGAAAGGAAAGGGAAAAACCATGAATTATAGCAAAGGAAAGTGAAATTGAAATACAGTGGCACAGATATTCAACTCCAAAGATAGCAGAGATGATTTAGAGCAATAATGAGCTAGACATTTCACTGTCAGCTGTAAGTTGTTCATTTTTCTTTGAAATATAATGCTGAGATTTACCTTATGCAATCAGTCTTTCAACTTCTAGGGGATAGACAAGAGCAAAGGAAAATGAAAATGAAAAGTAGTAGCACATTTAGTACCATCAGATATTGACAAAAATGAATCAAACTCATTCAGTGATATTAAGTCCTTCAGTGGTAAGTTAGATGTTGTCAGTGATTTGCTCTCACATAATCTTTAAGATACTAATCTCCCCACCTATCACAGCCAGCAAAACAACAGAATTGTGATATTTTGTCACAAATGTTACTCAAAGTCCCTGGTGAGTATGAGATGGACACACTAATTTGTAATATTTAGAGGTTGAGTCATTCATGTCTGTGAGTTATGTGTTTTGTATCAATACTAAAATTCTATGATAGTACAGCAGATGCTGTGGTCAATTCTTTCAAAGTACAGATAAATATGCTCATACATTCCAGATTAATGATAAAACTTAGACTCAAATGCCCTCCCTTTCATATTAGAGAAGTGAATACATAAACAAGGATAGCATTTAAACATGGCAACACATAGGTGTTTATCAATCTCAGAACATGTGTCATATCCCATATTCTGGACCTATATCCGATAATATTCCCATGCTTCATTCAGACCTTCGGATGTCCTATCCATGTCTCTAGTCCTCTACCCATCCGGATTCCTGCACCTCTGCACATCCATATCTGCACATCCAGATCCAGATCCCTGTACCCTTACAGCTAGCCTGCATCATTCATTCTTTATCCCATCACCCTAATGCTACATTCCATATATCCATACATCTGATCTGGTCCATATCTGATCTGGTCCAATCTGATATACGATAAGCTTCATCAGGAAAAAGGGATTTTGCCATTTTTGGCTTTATATTCAAATAGAGCAACAATGGGCTATATTTGAATATATGTATGCTATAGTTACAACTTAAATGATATTATAGTTAGACTCTTCAGGAAAAAGGGTATTTGCTCATTTAATGTATCTAAATCAGTGACTATAGTTGATTGTAGTTGACTGTAGTCAGCTTTTCATTGGAAAAAGTTCCCACAGTCAAAGTGCTTTCTTGAACCATGCACTTTCAAGTATTTTGCTTATAACTCACTAGGATCTCAATCTATTGATGTCATAAGACTATGAATAGACTTTCCTTGATAAGGGCTATAACTTTGATTCTTATCAGAAAATGTTCCCATGGTCAAGTCAGCAAAATGCAAAAATTCACCAAGTCAAAATTCACTAAGTCTTGTGATGTGGCTTTGTTTGGCACAGCTTATATAAGCAAAAGTGCAGTCAACCACAAGTTTTTTCCTATTTTTGCTTTCTTTCCCTCCTTCTCATTCTCCTTCTAGTCAATAATTTTCGCATTTTTGAGTATTTGGTGAGTCTTTTCTTCTTTTTTTCCTTCTCTCTCTGACCCTCTCCTTCTAGCTCCTTCTTCCTTCCCTTCTCCTCCTCCTCCTACTCAATCATTTTTACATTTTTGACCATTTGATAAGTCTTTCTCTCTTTTTCCTCTTCCCTCTCTGATACCCCTTCTTCTAGCTCTTCATTTTCACACTTTTAAGTATTTGATAAGTCTCCTCCTCCTCTTCTTCTTCCCTCTCTGACACTCCTTCTTCTAGCTCCTCATTTTCACACCTTTGAGTATTTGGTGAGTCTCCTCCTTCTCTTCTTCTTCCCTCTCTGACACCTCTTCTAGCTCCTCCTCCTCCTTCCCTCCCCCCTTCCCCTCCTTCCCCACCACTCGAGGATTTTCGCACTTTTGAGTATTTGGTGAATCTCCTCCTGCTATAGGCTCATCCTCTCCAATTTTGGCATTTTTGGCTATTTAGTAAGTCCCTTTTTATTTTCCTATCTTTCCTCTCTGACTCCCTCTTATACTAGTAGCCTTCTGCCCTTCTCCTTCTTCTCCTCTCTTTATTTTTGCATTTTGCCTCTTTTGTAGTTAGTAGTTTATATCTGTTGTAGTAGTTACTTGTAATATTACTTGAATTTTCACTTTTTTGGTGTTTTGACTAGAATATAAATGCAAATATAGTGAACTAGAGGAAAAAAATTAAGGTGCCTCTAAATTTTGGCAGTTGAATATATGTGCTACTGGCTACACAAGTTGACTATATGTTGACTATATGTGACTACATGTCCTCTCTATAGAGGGGGGGATTGCTTTAGATGCTATAGTGTCTATAGACACTATATATTCATATATAGTGCTATATGAGCTATTATAGCAATAACCCTTTTTCCTGATGTTCTTGATTCATTTCCTGTGCATATAACATTAACATAGCCTATCCAGTATTTCTTGTTTCCAGTACCTTGGTTATACTTACTACTGGTATGCTTACTGATCCATTAACCTATGCTTCATTTCTGACTCATGTTTGATGACTTTGCTTATGCTTCGTATATAGCCTTGGACCTTTGCTTATTGATCTTTCTGGTAGTCACTCAGTATATAAACTCTTGTATATGTCCTGTAGTTCCTCAGTCTGAATATCATATTAGTCCTCATACTAGATCTCTCTCTAAGTCCTCATATCAGTTCTAGTCTTCCAACTTTGTCAATATCCATCTCAGGCCTAGGGAGGAATTCCCTAGGCTAGAGTTCTGATCTTCTGATCCTCCACTCATCCACTCATATGATCCTCCAAAGTTTCTAGAAGTCTATCTGGATCTTTTCACAGTCCTCTGGACCTATTCTGCTTTGGACTTTGTCCTTGTAGTTTTTCCTTTGTTTGCTTCTACTCAGGACTTGTCCTAAGTAGCTATTACACATATCTGTATCAGGATGAACCCTCAGTGTAATTTCTGGAAGTTCCTCTGGAACTTTCTCACACTCATCTGGAAGTTACTTGCACCCATCTGGAAAGTCCTTCTGAAGTTTCCCATGCCTTCAGACATCCTTCAAACATCTTTGGACTTTCTTTGGACACTAATCTGAAATTAAGGATACATACTCAGGTAAGGGGCACAGCACATGAGCTGAATCCAAGCCCCTCAGAATCAGTCATATCCTTTATGCATGGTCTTAACAACATGCATCCTCCTACAATTTTGACAACTCACAATGCTTGACCTTAACAGTGATGTGAATGGAATTGTGATTCCTGAGGATACTAGAGCTTTAATATTTGATCATGAAGATCAGTTTCTTGAAACATTAGACACCATTTGGACAACACATTTCACATTTGAAATTCAAACTTGCAGTCATATGATCTTACTGTTAAGACCATGCACAAAGGGTAGGACTGATTCTGAGGGGCTTGGCTTCAGCTCATGTGCTGTGCCCCTTACCCGAGTATATGCCCTTAATTTCAGATTGGTGTCCGAAGAAAGTCCGAAGGCATCTGAAGATGCAGGAAACTTCAGAAGGACTTTCCGGACAGGTGCAAGTAACTTCCGGATGAGTGCGGGAAAGCTCTGGAGGAACTTCCGGAAATTACAATGAGGTTGCGTCCTAATACAGATACATGTAATGGCTACTTGGGACAAGTCCCAAGTAGAAGCAAACAGAGGGAAGGCTGCAAGGACAAAGTCCAAAGCAGAATAGGTCCAGAGGACCATGGGAAAGATCTGGATAGGCTTCCGGAAACTTCAGAGGATTGGATGGGTGGATAGTGGAGGATCAGAGGATCAGAGGAACGAAACTCTGGCCTAGGGAATTCCTTCCTAGGCCTGAGATGGATACTGTCTAAGTTGGAAGACTAGAACTGATATGAAGACTTTAGAGTGAGATCTAGTGTGAGGACTAATATGATATTCAGACTGAGGTACTATAAGGCATATACAAGAGTTTATATACTAAGTGACTACTGGAAAGATCAATAAGCAAAGGTCCGAGGCTATGTATGAGGCATAAGCAAAGTTAACAAACATGAGTCGGAAATGAGGCATAGGTTAAAGGATCAGTAAGCATACCGGTAGTAAGTATAGCCAAGGTAATGGAAACAAGGAATACTGGATAGGCTGTGTAAACATTACATGCACAGGAAATGTATTATGAAGCTTATCATATATCGGATAGGAAATGGATCTATACATCGGATCAGATCAGATCAGATATGGTCCGGATAAGATGCATGGATATATAGGATATGGCATTAGGGTGATGGGACAAGGATAAATGATACAGGCTAGCTGTGAAGGGAAAAGGATCTGGATGTGGATGTGCGAATGTGGATGTGCAGAGGTGCAGGGATCCGGATGGACTGGAGACATGGATAGGACATCTGAAGGTCCAGATGAGGTGTGGGAATATTATTGGATGTGGCACCAGAATACGGGATATGACACTTACCAGGAGAATCTCAGATGCTACTTGATGGGAGAGTCTTTGATAACAATCAACAATCTAACTTGAGACTGACATCTCTGTGGCCTTAAAGAGGTCTATTTTTTCAATGCATGTTGACATGCTAATTATTACCCAAATCATCTCCTATCATATCCAACTCAATATGCACCAAACCTAAAAACATTGGACACTGGATATCACATCAGGTTTTACATCAGACTATTGGATATTGTGTACACTCATCCTACCTATGTCCAATCTCATTATGC
This sequence comes from Suillus hirtellus, assembly GCA_016695485.1. NCBI lineage: Eukaryota > Fungi > Basidiomycota > Agaricomycetes > Boletales > Suillaceae > Suillus > Suillus hirtellus. The sequence continues at coordinate 188,472 of MU172323.1, read as the reverse complement.
TAGCCCCACTAACATCTCTAACATTGTCAACCACATTATTACATGCATTCTCATAGTCCACAGTACATCATATCCTATTATATAGGATATTGGATCTGAAATATTGTGCTACTACTTTCACCCATAGGATTCTGGATGTCGACATATTTACATAAATATTGGACTCCTTATAGCATCATCATCAGCTAAATAGAGGAGAGTCATTTTCTGACACTCAGGGGTCAAACCTAATATTTTGTAGTTCTTAGTAAACATTGCAAATATCATCATTCCTTCACTATCCATATCCATTATTATTATTATGCACATACCACTTACTTTCCTGATGCTCACTATCACATCACTATTAGTTTCCAATAACCAGAACCTAAACCCAAAAATATCAGACCTAACACTTTTGCATCAGACACCATGCTTATATCTTTGGACATTGTTTCCCACACTCAGATTATTAATCCCACATCACTCACTGACCTTCAAAACTATTTCCAGACCATAGACCTCTGGGTCGAATGAACTTGTCTCACTCAATATAGCAGACTAGGCAGTGCAAGACCACAACATAAAGATATCAGTCTGAAGCCATCTTTGTATAGCCCCACTCTGTGTTATATTCCTATACTGGTGTTGTTGTCCAAGCCCTTATAGATTATTGGGCACAGTTTCTAATCTATTATTCACATGTTCTGTATCATACATCTGCATTAATAGGTGAAGTATGGTGTTGAAACTCATGCTCAGTCACTCTAACTGCATCAAACATAACCTCAGCATCAATATCAGTATCTTCAACAATCTGTTGGAGGTCCTATGAGCAAATAGGTTTGTGAGGTCCTACAATAGAGCTTCTGCGGAGAAACAGCTCATAATCTTCCTGTATATGTGTATCACTAGGCTCTTGGCTCACCATATTGGAGAGAGGTTCCAATGATCATCTGATATAGTCTTGTTGATATGCACCAAACCTATTTTGTGTATGGTCATGGCTACTTTTGATCCTTAAAGTTCCTTATTTTGCTCTATGAAATTACCATGAATTTTCTACACTATCTTGAGATCTTATTTGAGTAATTTTTCAGACCTGAAGACCTTACATTACAACTTCATAAGTTCATATTAATACTTATCTGGTTCAAATATCAGTTCCAAACACACCACAACAGATTATTCAGTATTTCTCATGATCTCTTATATTTTGTTACATATTTTTCACAACTCTCTGTATGTTTTCAAGCATACTCAGGATAACACTTCATCATGTCACCAGTCTACAAATAGTCAATGGATTTTAGTCAGATATGTGAGTAGAGAAAATTTATAGATGAGAATATGTGAGAAGTGAACAAGTCATCATGGAACATCTTGACAATAGAGTCACTATGAGTCATATTTCCTTATTTAGATAGTTACACAGCCACAATTTAGAGTAGCATATAAGTGGTTCTGTTTTTCCTCTGAATAATAGATGCCTCCTTCTTAAAAGATTCCCTTTTGAGAAGAAAGGAAGATTTGAGTATCTTCCTGAGTTTCTCACCCTATATTTGAGTGAATATCTGAGTGAATATAAGTTTATTCCCTCTATTCATTTATCATCATTTCCCACAATATACTGATCTTCTGAGGCCTACCTTGAGCCAATCCTTAAATTACACTAGCTGGTACACAGTTATCAGTCATTTGGTTATAGTTTTATTATTCTCTTTATGACACAGAATATCCTTTCTGTAGAGATAATCTATGTATTTCTTCACAATTAGGAAGGAAGACAAATAAGACTAGCACTTTACTCAATAATATTAAGAGCTTGGCTGCTTTAAGACTAGATCAAAAGGGTGTACTCTGTTCTAACCTGCATTATACTCATTGTGAGTGCCTGAGCAGCAGAAAAGTTAGTTTTGAAGCCATATATCTCAGTTGATTTGATTGTGTTAGAGGCTTAGTTTAATCTCCTCTAATTTTGAGAATAGTGAGTGTTTACAAGATAATACTTTGATTCACTGCATATTATTGCAATCTATTATCTTCATCTTATCCTTGTAAATCTTTGCAACTATCTCCTTATAGTATTATAGCACTGCATCAAGCCAGTTATCAATCTGGCTATACCATCATCTATCAATCCTTATCATCTGTGTCCTAAGTACTGCATCAAGCTAGTTAACAGTTATTGTTCCTGAGAATTACCCTGATCTCACCCCTTTTAAAGTCATTAGGCTTGTTTTGACAAACCCAACTTTTATTCCTCCTCCCACAAACAATTACATTATCAATCATTGGTATTTATTTAAACTGTTGACCATGAAGGATAGTAAGAACTGGTGATTTTATTGCCAATCACATCCTAGTAAGACAATGTGCTACTGTCATTCCCACCAAGTGCAACACTACTGTCCCCACCAAGCACAACACCACTGTTTCCACCAAGAAGTCTGAGACATTCTCAACATTCTTGGACAATCAACCAAGTGTCTTGATTCAGGTGTATAAGGGTGAGCATGTGTGCATGAAGGATAACAACTTTGCTTGGCAAGTTTGAGCTATCTGGCATTCCTCCAGCACCTCATGGTGTTCCTCAAATTGAGATCACCTTTGACATTGACACCAATGGTATCCTAAACATCTCTGCATCTGACAAAACTACCAGCAAGTCAAATTGCATCACAATCACCAATGATAAGGGCCACTTGTCTGCAGAGAAGATTGAGCAGATGAATGAGAGAAAGATTCAACTAGGGCATGATTATCATAAACCTTCTATCTGATGTTGCACAGTCACAGATGTGGTCTACTATTGCTATCAGTGTTACTGTTGGGTGAGGGTACATGCATTCTTCTACTAGTACTTTGTTCTTTACCATTATTTACTAGCTATGAAATACATGCTTTTTTTTATATATGCACACATCTAACCCTAACCCTGCATGGAAACTTGTGAGATTTGAAGTGCTAGATATTTTGAGTGAAGCTTAAAATAAGCTTTTCAAGTGATTTTCAAAACATCATTCAGAATGTTTCAGAGTGTTTCAGAGCATCTCAGAATGGATAATTTCATTGAGAAACCCCCCATAAGAAACAAACCCTTACAAACCTCACCCCCAAAATACACTCTATGCACTGCAACACAAGTCAATCTGTATCTGTGAGAGGTGTTTATGTTTGAATTTGAAATGTAAGCATTGTTAACAGTAGAGGGACAAGGATGGATTTGTTTACATAGTACAGGAATGTGGGTATGAGAATAGGTTGTTGAGTGACTAGGTAAAGGCTCTCAGGGCCTTTCCAGTCTGAAACCAGGAACCGAGCCTAGGTAAAAGGTGAGCTGTGTACCCAAAGGATTTTAGGAGGATTATAATGCATATAGCACAGCTTTGTGCCCATGTGCAAAGAAAGAGTCAGACTCACTATTTATGGTGTTCTAACACACTGGTGGTAATGTGTACCTCATGAATGGTTCGAGTGCAGGTGATGGCTGGATGTATGGAGCTAGGATCTTTGCATGGTCTCACAAATAGATGGTGAACACTTCACTTCACCATCTTCCCATCATTTTGACTATATCAAACAGTACCTCTCTTAGCAAGTACTCCAAGGTTCCCCCAATATGCAGCCTGTGACCTTCAAGATCTGGTAACTTTGCTGTGCTTGTAGCTAGCATTAGCCGCTTGATGAATTCTGTCTTTGACAGCGGTTGCAAGCCTTTTCTGTGATTCCATGCAAAAAGGTGCTCTCCACTCCCTCCTAGATTGACTCATAAGTGGTTCAGCATGGCTCTCTTTGGGTCTGTGGGGCCATCTTGAACTGCCCAGTAGACTTCTTCACCTCAAACTGGGGAGGATTTCATGCTGGGGAGTAAAATTTTTATTACTAGTAGGTTATTACGATCAGTGGCTTCTGACATCTCATTTCTTGTGATGTGTTTGTGTGGGTCAAAGTCTTTGATTGTCTTTACCATGAATTCACCTAAGCGCTGTAAAGATATAACAATGCTTGGTGCTATATGAAGTAAGTATCCAGCAATATAAAAATGTTGTAGTGGTTGTGCACAGCCTAGTCTGCTATACTTGTAGGACAAGTGTGTTTGACCCAAGGAGTTTGCTATTGGAATAAGTCAGTAGTTAGTCAATCAATAAACTGTCAAAAGTCCAAGCATGAGAAACAGAATCTGAAGGTATAATTATGAGTCCAATGTCAAAGTGTTGGCTAATGTGTTCGTGTTTAGTGGGTTAGCAGGTTTCAGGTATGGGTTTGGTGGGTTTGCATCAGGTTAGGAAAGAAATGTCAGGTATAGTGAGTGGTATGTGGACTATCGATAACAGCGGGTGTTTTGGATAGAAAGAGTGGTAATATTCACAATGTCAACTAAGAAGTACGAAATATTAGGTTTGACCACAAAGCATTGGAAAATGGCTCCCTACTACTTGGATGATGATTGTGCTATGTGGAAACCAATATATATATAAGTACATAGACATCCAAAACCCTATAGGCAAAAGTAGCAGCCAAAGAATTTCAGGTCAGATGTACATGTAAATAAACATGAGGTGCTGTGGACTATGGGAAAAGATGTAATAGCACTGGCTACAACGTGAGTAATATGTGAAATAATCAACTACGCACCTAGTGGGGCTAGCTGACAAGACAAGAGATGGATAGGACAAGAGTGTGGGGAAAACATTAGGTTCAATGTGGCTGGTGTGTTAGGTCCACTAGTAAAAGTATTGGGTTTAGTGGATATGCATCAGGTTGCATCAGGGAGTGAATATCATGTGATGAATATTTGACATGATGCATGGAATTGCTAAATATGTGCTCAGCACCAGCTTGAGTGTTACAGCATGCTATAGAATAGAACATTATTGTCATACAGGCATAAACTGCTGCATCTAGTGGTTTGTCTAAGTCCATTTGCTTGTAGATGTGTGCCATGAATTCAGGAGTGAATGGCTGTCTCTTATAGCATTTCAAAGATGGAGGTGCAAGAATGGTCGCACCTTCAAGTAAAGTTTTGAGTTCTCCTAGTTGAATTATCCATGCTCTACCATGAAGTAAATGCCATGCTTTAATGCCAGCCATGAAATTTGCTATTGCTGATCCTGAATAAGCTCCTGTGCAGCTGGATAGAAACTCTAAGAGAAGATTAGGGTTGACTGGACATCTCTTGTCTTCTTCTACATAGTTGAGATCACAGTACATGTGAAAGACTAGGAGGCCTACTCCATATGTCTCTTTCATGGATTGCACACATGCTGACCCTATCACATCTAGGATTCAGTTCAACTGTTCATCTGATACCTTGTGGCTCTGCAAACTCTCCAGCTCTACTACTAGCTGTCTAATGCTTTCTCCTGCTGGCACCCAAAGTCTCAACCAATTGTGTGCTAGGCAGTCTGGGTGAAGGGTTAATGGGTGTGGAGTTAGGAAGTGTTTGTAGGCTTGGAGTGTGGCTATCTGCGCTGGCTGGTCTCAGGTTAGTGGGATTCTGAAATGCAAGCCTCTCAGTGAGTCATTCATCTCAGAGTGCTGTGCTGATATATCCTTCTTCCTCTGTTTGTAAAGCTTCTTCTTGCTCTGTGGCTTATTGTTTGACAAGAGCTTGGTTGATGAGCTTAGTGGTGGGAATGGAGTATTTTCTGTCCCACAATAGTCAAATTTTAGTGGCAGATAAAAGTAGAGTTGTGTCAATGACAAAAGCTTTAAGCTCATCAGGGATACTGATGGGAGGGAGAAGAAGGTGGATGGATCTGAGAATGCCTCTGGATGGGTCATCTGTGGGGTTGAACTCGCTTGCAACATATGTCATGATGACATTGAGATGGTTGGGTAGATTGTAGAGAAATTTGTGGATCCTTCTGAATACCCTGTTAACTACCTTATTGTGGTGTCTATGCTTTCTCCAGCCATCCACAACTCCCATGTTGTCTCCATGGATGAGGACATTCACTGCAGGCATTTTCCCATGTTCCTTCACAAAGCATCCAAAAAACATTGATTAAGAAGATAGAAATTTCTCCTCATTTTTCCTGTCAAAATATTGAAAAAGTAATTCATGTTTCAATGATGTTCTGTGTGTGGGACATGATGCAAAAATTAATCATATTCCTTCATGGATAATGCTGTATTTTCCATCTATTGTCTTTGAAATAACAGTTTTAAATGATATTAATTTTCTTCTCTGTGTTTTTCAAATATACACAGAACATTTTCACTGAACCAAAGTCTTTCTCCCATTTGCCTTTAGCCTAAGCTAGTGAATTTCTCATGCCATCCTTCTCTGACTTGTTGTAGTGCTTGAGAAACTCACAACATATTCTGAAGAAAATGTGATCATCTACCCATTTGTCTAGCAGTTCAATCCCTCAGTTTCAAAAGATCTTAGCTCCTGCATCAGCTACATGCCCATAGACTCCTGCTGAAGGCATTACTCCAAAGGCTGTGCAGATATCTATGCAGAAGAGTGATTCTGAGATCCTGACTATATCCACTGGCCATTGAGACTTGTGAAGAGGTACTGTTCTGTATGCTTCCACTATATTCCACATCACTACTTCTGAGCCTGGTGGCAGACCCACTATTAAATTGTAAATTATGGAGAATTTTCCCTATGTTTTAAGAAAATCATTAGTGTTTATGCTCAAATTTACTAATGGGTTCATAAATGATATATTGACTTTGTGCGGGAATGGGAAATTCTGAATGAGTCAAAATTTTCCAGGCTTGCCAGATTTTGGAATAATTGACAGCAGGAATGATTGGAAAGGACCAATCAGACATTCTAGAGTGTCTGCATCAAACAGTTTGATATATCTTTCTTTGCTGATTTTTTTTAAATAATAGCATGAAATTTGATATTAAACTCGCTAATCAAGTCCTTATTAGAAGAGGTTTCAAGTTTGTACATTAGAGATAAAGGGAAAATCTATTTTGAAACTGCTATGAAGGCCATCTATGACCTTCTGAAGTGTTCAGTCATTCCTAGGTGATGGAGTTCACAAAACCAGGTTTTCACTTTATATGGTATTAGTAGGTTCTGCCTTCTGTACTTGAAAGCATCTTTGGGCTCCATATGTGGCCATGCTGCACCTAGAGCATATATGTTTGGCATCATGTCTGGGCATAGAGCATCCTTTGTCATGCTGCCAAGTAGTGCAAAGCTGCCTCCTGTCTTTTGTCCACAGTTCTTTGTGGATGCATTCTGCAAAGGTTTTGTACTGTTTGTCCCACATGTGGGAGGCCATGCACTCAATGGTCTTATGTGGATTATGCCTAAGGCATATTGCATGACATGGGAGGGGACCAGATGTAGGAGGTGTGCAAGAGGTACATACCTTCTTAGAGCTTGACACTTCTTCCACTAGTGGGAAAGAGTATTTCTACCCATTGGTAGCCTGGTGCACTGATGGTGCATGTTGCAACCACAGTGAGTCTAAGTTGATCGCAATAAAAGATGCTGCTGCTTGCTGTGATAGCGGGCAGCATGTTCACATGCTCACATGTAGGATGCAGTTTGGTTGGGGGGAGTGATGAATGTTCCACAGTGGATTTGGTTGTAATAACCCATGTTCATGATAGAACAGTATCATGAAGACAGTCCAACAGACAGTGTGATGTGTCATTGGGTGCAGGTTATAATAACTATGCAGTGCAATGATTGTTATTAGCGTGTGATTAGCCAATAACATTTTAAAGGTGTATGATGGCCCAAAGTAGAAGAAAGGTGTGATTTTGAAAAATGTACAAGATAGTGAGAAAACTAGAGCTCATGTAAGGGATTATAACTGACCTGAATTGCCAATGTTGTTTTTCTCTCATGCTTCTTATTGAATAATTCTTCTCTTACCTCTAGCAGCAGGTCTTGGTTGATTTCCTCTAAACTCCAACCTTATGCAGTGCCTATGGTGAGGTGCCAATGGTGGTATTGCTGCAATTAGTATAGTAGTAGAGCTCTCTGTTTGAGGGCATCTGGTGTATGGTGCCAGTGATGAGACTACAACACCATCCAGAATTAAATATGTATGTCTATTTAGTCATCTGGCCAGTCATGCATCTTCATTGAAAGGATTATGCATGGCACTACCTCATTGAATTCTTCCCAGGTAAGATTCTCATCTTTAACCACTGGGGCCACTTTTAGGTCCTTGACAGCTGCTGCAGGTACCAGGAGTGCATTCCATCTGCAGCAGGTAACATTACTAGTGCATCAGATTCAGCAATGGACATTAACACTTTTGTGTCTAGACTTCTGTTAGTGAAATAGTGCAATTCACAATAGTCACCTGCTTTAAGTTGTCAGTTTGCATACTGAGCCAGAAGGATGGCAGGGTCTGAAGAAACTTCTCTATGCTAAATGGGCATGTACTTGTTCTTAATCTTCTTTCTGTCCTCTAGCTGAGCCGCTTCTTCCTCATCTTTGTAATCTTGCAGCTTCTGTAGTTTGTCTTCTTCTGCTTGCTGACGAGCATTCTGTAAGTGTTCCTGCCTATCTGCCCAACACTGTTTCTCTGTGTTGTTGTTTACAGTCCATAAGGTGGTTAGGGATTGGATGGCTTGTTGTTTAGATAGACCTTCATTTATTAGTGGTTGACATTCATTTTGGTACTCATCTAGAGCATAGTCTGGCTGGATGGCTTTATTTGGATTGATATTAGTTATGTCAAGTGACAGTGCAAGCAAAAAGGCAGAACTAGATGCTTATACTAAAGCTGACAGGTGACTGCAAGGTGGGCAGAAGCAAGAGGTTCTGTGCCACCTCACTTATTTGTACATAGACTTATTTGTACATTAGCCTTGTGTCTCAGCTAATTTAGAATGCCACTTATCCAGAAACCTTCATTAACCAATAATAGCCTCCATAGCCACCGGCACCAAAAAGGCAATTTTCTTTTGAGTCATTGAAGTTATTCAACTGACTGGCATGCACTGTCTGCCATCCATCTGGCAATCAATTTAAAAATCACTATCACTTGTGCTATAAAGTATCAATAAAGGCCACTAAAGTAAGTAACTGCAAAGTTTGAACCATCACTGAACCCAGTACTTCACATGTTGCTCATGTGTGTCCTGCCTGACAACAAAAGCCACAAAAATTATATTGTAAGAATTTATGAACACAGGTACTAGAGTAGTAGACTTTTGAATCAAACTTAATTTCAGCTTCCTTTGTTTGCACCTAGGACACACCAGCCAGTAGACTACAAGTCTACAACCACTATCTACAATGTGAGTCACTCCTGGTTGCCAGCCAGTGACCGTTAGTGAGAAACCCTCTATTGTTTGATACACATCAGGGTTATCAATATTTAGGATAGGTTTACATGTTGTATGAAATGTGAAGAAAATATTTGGAGTTTGAACTGACATCAAATGGGCATATAACTTCAAATTTAGTCAGTGTTATATGCGAAATCCAAAATATGAAATATCTGCCACCATTTTTTCACCAACTGTACGTCAACACAAATAAGAAATATAGTCAGCTTCTCAGTGTCTGCTTGAATTTTAAATTTAATGATCACAAAAAACTTCGGACAAAACTTGAAGTTTAATCTGCAGCTATATGCTTGACAATATTTCAAGTTTCATCCAACAATTAGACACTACCAAAAATATGAAGTTTATGCTGGCAACAAAAACTAATGACAAAACTTCAAGTTTCGCACTTGGACAAAATAAATCACCTGATCATCACCCACTCATCGCCCGCCCATCGCCCATAAAAATGAATGTCACAACAGTGTTACTCAAAAATAAGAGATCCATTCTCTAATTAGAGGTGCTTTAAGGCACTTTTCCTTGAAAGCAGATAAGGATATCAAAAAATACTATTATTTCAAGACATAGACTAAGTATACTGAGGCCAATACATGAGGTCAAGTCATTCTATGAAAATCTCCGAAAAATGATTCAAAAAATATGTCTAAAAACAAGCGATGATAGCAGGAGTTAGAATGACTCAAATGAGGACTGGCACACTCACATCCTGTAAACAGTGGATGATGACTTGGATCAGCATGGCTGTTGCTCAAATGAGGACCAGCACACTCATATCCTGTGAATGGTGGACAATGACTTGAATCAGCATGGCTGTTGCTCAAACAAGGACTGACACACTCACATCCTGCAAACAGTGGGCAATGACACCAATCAGCATGGCTCTTGCTCAAAGAGGACCAACACACTCACATCCTGCGAATAGTGGGCGATGACTTGGATCAGCATGGCTGTTGCTCAAATGAGGACTGACACACTCACCAACTGCGAACAGTGGGTGACAGCTTGGATTAGCATGGCTCTTGCTCAAATGAGGACCAACACCCTCACCAACTGCAAACAGTGGGCAATGACTTGGATCAGCATGGCTGTTGCTCAAATGAGGACTGACACACTCACCAACT
>MU172323.1:65307-162975 GCA_016695485.1 Suillus hirtellus | reverse complement strand
TACTCTTGTCATCCTCCGAGACTTCAGATAGATTCCGATAGTCTACATCTCCGGCTCTACCTTCGGGTAGTCTATACTCTGTTAGTTTCTAGTTCGGATACGTCCGGATTAGCCTTACATGCATTTCTGATATCCGGAAGACATCCAGATATACTACAATACTCGTCCGGACCTTCGGACGTGTCATCATTAGTACTTTGAAATAAGGGACAGTACTTGGGAAAGGGGCACAGTGCACAAGCTGAGGCCAAAGTCCTTCGGATCCGATCCTACAAGAGTACGACCTTAACAGAATGCATCAACCTTGATGTCATCCACACCATCATTACCTCTTCTCAAGCAGTTGACAAACAAACCGAAGTTATTGGAGGAGTCAAAATTAAGTATGGAGTATCAGAGACGGCATCCAGGAAGATTACCATAGACTCAGACTGGTACATGGCATGGAACAAAGCAGCTGATGCCATCAAGTTTGCTTTCCCTCATCAAGAGGCTGAACTCAATGGATATTTTGCTTTCATCTCAAAGTATTTCTCACAGGCAAATGCCACAGCTCATGGATGAGTCATTTGCTTTGACAAAGCCATCAGAAATAGAGTTGGGTCCTCGCACAGACTTGAACTCACAGACTTTCTGGAATTCAAAGACCTCATCTTCTTGCACTTCAATGCAGATGGAAGACAGTGTAATGATGCTTCGGACTCAAAGCCCAGTGCTGGAGGCTCATCAGGATCAACTGGAAAATGGGATCCCTGTTGAAAGTGGAATGCTGGAGAGTGTATGCACAGTGCTGCCTTTTGTAGGTATGCACACATTTGTTCATTTGAACAGGATGGACACATTTGTGGATGCAAACACATTAAAATCAAACACATCAAGGATTCAAGAGCCAAATGAGCACAAAGATGTTCTGAAATGTCCACATCACTGTTGGGGTTTAATTTGGTCACCACTGGATGCTAGTTTTAGTCCAATGGCTCGGTCTACAGAATATGTTGACCCAGTTCCAGATGCACCCAAAGAACTTGCTGACTCTGACACTGCTCAAACAGTATTACTCAGGCTGGACTTATTCAAAATAGTATGTCCTATTAATGTGGACAAGCTCCAATCCCTCCTAGCTGATCATCCAAACCAACCATTCATGACTTTGGTCTGTTGTGCCTTGTGTCAAGGGTTTTGGCCCTGTGCGGACATCCCAGATGATTCTTATCCTTCCATCAACAATAATTCAGCATGCACTTGCTGCAAGAGCGAGGACCAGCTATCCTTCATTGACACTCAACTTCAAGAGAAGATATGTCAAGGTCATGTCTCAGAGAGCTTTGGGATGTTACAAATCACTGTACTACCCCATCATTTCTCTTCGACCCTGCAGGGTTATACATGCTTTATTCATCTCCGTCTTTCTTCTCTTCTTGACTCTTCACAGAACGCCTGGCACATTATGCATGTTCTCTCTTCTGTTCTTTCTGATCCCCGCTTTCCTTCTAGACTCCCTCATGTCGAACATGAGGATTCTCCTTATCTCTGACTTCCCTTCCTGTACTTTTACCAACGACTCCTGGACTGGTCTGTGCACAGTCTCTTACCTATTTAAACCCTAGTTACTCCTGTACTTTTTCCTTAACTTGAATCTACTCAGTTCTCCTCGATTCTCTCTTAGGACCCAGGGATCCTACCGATCTAGCTTCTTGCGAGAAGACTAGCCATTTACTTGATCACTTCGACAGAGTTCTACCTCTTGTCGAAGCTCCCTTTGGACGCCGTACATTTGAACTCCCTTTATTGGGATTGTTACGGAAGAACTATCTGAGTTCGTAACATGGGACAGAACTGTTGCCAGGGATGTACAGCATCCCTATGCATACAGTCCCAAAACCCAACTCTGATAAACTGCGCTTAGTCATAGATCACACTGCCAGCGACTTCTCTTTGAATTCAATGGTTGAATCTGAATCCATCAAAGGTACCAAGCTCAACAGCTTACACTCACTTGGTGCCTCTCTCCTTCGGTATCATGAGCTACATCCAGATGATGAGCTCACTATGTTCAAATCTGATGTTTCACAAGTGTTCCAGAGACTACCTATGCATCTGCTGTGGCAAGTCAAACAAATACTGACTGTGAAGGGAGAACATTATGTTGATTGCAATAACAACTTCAGAGGAAGAGGGTCACCCAAAGTATGGATTTCATTCATGTCCCTTGTCGCTTGGATCATGATTCATCAGATCCTTATTGACACACTCAAAACTTACATGAATGATTCTTTCTCTTTTGAGTTAAGCTCTAGACAACTCTACTATGCACCTTACCAGTGTTTCTTCCCAGCTAAGCAAATGCACTTGCTGCAGATGTGGGATGAGATCAGTTTGCCACATAAATGCCTGAAACAGTTATTTGGTTGTCCACTCACCATCATCGGCTTTGATGTCAACCCAAATGCAATGACAGCAACTCTGCCAGAAGAGAAAAAGGCTGTGCTGGTATCCTGGTTGTGTCTTTTCACTGGGAAAGGCTATTGTTAGTCGCTGCATGAGTATCAGCAGCTCACAGGTTGGTGCGAATGGAGCTTCAATGTATTCCTGCATCTCAAGCTGGGTTTATCTAATGTGTATGCTAAAATTCAGGGGAAAACAGATGCATTCGCATGTCTTCACATCAATACCAGAATCATTCAAGATCTGCATTGGATGGCTGACCATATACACTCCTTCCTGGGACTAATCTTCTACAAATCACTCAACTTCAGCCCTGCATCTCACGATGATGTTGTGTCATATACAGATGCCTCCAGAATCAGACTTGGGCTTTGGTTTCTGGATGAGGACTTTGCATGCCAATCCCCACTACCAGAGTTCAGCTCAACTGACACAATATTCTTCATGGAGGCCCTAGCAGTCTGTTCAGTGATACATGCCTGAGGTGCCACCTCATATGCTTGTCTACACAGACAATACAAACATCATATCCATGTTTAACTCATTGCACACAGATGTTAAGACCATGCACAAAGGGTAGGACTGATTCTGAGGGGCTTGGCTTCAGCTCATGCGCTGCGCCCCTTACCCGAGTATGTGCCCTTAATTTCAGATGGGTGTCCGAGGAAAGTCCAAAGGTATCCGAAGATGTCCGAAGATGTCTGAAGGTGCGGGAAACTTCAGAAGGACTTTCCGGACAGGTGCAAGTAACTTCCAGATGAGTGCGGGAAAGTTCCGGAGGAACTTCCGGAAATTATGATGAGGTTGCATCCTAATACAGATACATATAATGGCTACTCAGGACAAGTCCTGAGTAGAAGCAAACAGGGGAATGGCTGCAAGGACGAAGTCCGAAGCAGAATAGGTCCGGAGGACCGCGGGAAAGATCCGGATAGACTTCCGGAAACTTTGGAGGATCAGATGGGTGGAGGAGCGGAGGAGCGGAGGAGCGGAGGAGCGGAGGAGTGGAGGATCAGATGGGTGGAGGAGCGGAGGAGCGGAGGAGCGGAGGAGCGGAGGATCAGAACTCCGGCCTAGGGAATTCCTCCCTAGGCCTGAGATGGATATTGACTAAGTTGAAGGACTAGAACTGATAAGAGAATTTAGAGTGAAGACTAGTGCAAGGACTAATATGATATTCAGACTGAGGTACTACAAGACATATACAAGAGTTTATATACTAAGTGACTATCGGAAAGATCAATAAGCAAAGGTCCGAGGCTATGTATGAAGCATATGCAAAGTTAACAAATGCGAGTCGGAAATGAACATAGGTTAATGGATCAGTAAGCATACTGGTAATAGATATAGCCGAGACAACGGAAAGAAGGAAATACTGGATAGGCTGTGTAAACATTATATGCACAGGAAATGTATCTATACATCAGATAGGACCAGATCAGACCAGATCGGATGTGGTCCGGATGAGATGCGTGGATATGCAAGATATATTATTAGGGTGATAGGAAAAGGATGAATGATGCAGGCTAGCTGCGAAGGGAATAGGATGTGGATGTGGATGTGCAGAGGTGCAGGGATCTGGATGGACTGGAGACATGGATAGGACATCCGAAGGTCCAGATGAGGCGTGGGAATATCATCGGATGTGGGTCCGGAATGCGGGATATGACAACAGACCTGGAATACAGTTCCACCTTGATGTCAGCTATGGATGTGCTCATCAAGCATGACATTGACTTACGTGTCGAACACATCAGTGGGGAATCAAATGGTATTGCTGATGCACTCTCTCATTTCCAGAATGAGTGAGTCTTTCATTTTGTGCTAAGAGCACAGATATATGACTTCGAACCCCCTTGGAATGCACTGGGGGTATTGAAAAAATGATCCCACTATCATCCACATCCAGGCAGCCCCCACAGGAGGCATCTCTTTCGAGAATGCTCAATTGTGCTTGGCTTTGCTATTGAACCCTCAACATCTATAGTGTATGACTCTCACCTAAACTCATATATCACTTTCTGCCAACTGCACCATCATCCCATTGATCCCACTCAAGACACTCTATCCTATTACGTCATTTGGCTTACTCACCACATAGAACCTCATTTGGTTGATAATTATCTGTCCAGCATCACTAGTCGCCTCGAACTGTTGTTTCCAGATGTGTGTAATGCTCGGCACTCCCCACTCATATCACAGACACTTCAAGGATGCAAATGCAGGCTGTCCAAGCCCATATGTTGGACATTACCTTTGGGAGTGGACAACCTGACTTGTATCAGGAATCGTATCGCACAGTGGGGTGTACCCCACTATGATGACAAACTTTTCCTAGCAATGCTGCTAACAGGGTTTAGAAGCCTGCAGTGGCTGGGTGAATTAACCTGGCCTGATGCAAGCAAACATCAGTCTTACAAAAAAGTGGCTCTGCACCACACATTTTCATCAAACACCAATTTGATACAATATGTTACAATAACCCCATCATTTTCTCCTATTCACCCTGCAGGACTACACATGTTCTCTCTTCTTGATCCCCATCATCCTTCTTGACTCTTCACAGAACACCTACAGGACTATGCATGTATCATCTTCTTTTCTTCCTGATCCCCATATTACTTCTAGCTCACCTCATGTTGACCATGAGGATTCCCTTATCTCTGACTTCCTCTTCCTGTACTTTTACAATGCCCCTAGGACTGGTCTGTGCACAATTCTTTACCTATTTAAACCCTAGCTACTTCTGTACTTTCTCCTTAACTTGAATCTACTCAGCTCTCCTTGATACACTCTTAGGACCAAGGGATCCTATTGATCTAGCTTCTCGTGAGAAGACTAGCCATTTATTTGATCACTTCATCAGAGTTCTACCTCTTGATGAAGCTCCCTCTTGATGCCATACATTTGATCCTCCTTTATTGGAGCTGTATGGAAGAACTATCTGAGTTCATAACACAATACTGTCTACCTTACCAGAAGAATGACAGCCTCAGCACAGGGAGCCAGATCATTGTATTTGTGGACCCAATTGAACTCATTGACCCTGTGTCACACGTTCTGCGCTATGTGGCAGCATGTGACTCTTTATTCCTGCATCATCCAGCACTATGGGTAATAAGCACTGGTGTAGTGCCAACACACTCATGGTTCCTTTGACAGCTGCATGACCTCAGGGGGAGTAAGTTCTCAGGACACTCCATGAGAGCGGGCAGTGCTACTGCTCTCACAGCATCTGGGATGGCTCTGGAACTGATCCAAGCTGCAGGAAGGTGGACATCAGATGAATTTAATAAGTATATTTGTCAGCACCCCTTCGTCTTGCATGCACTCATGCATGGCACAACATGAGCACCATAACCAGTTACAGGTCTATACATCATGTTCATGCGCATGTATTCATATGCCATGTTCTCCTATTCCAAGGTCACATCAAATATTTTAAAAAAAAAAAAAAAACACTAGCCCTTTAGCATGTTTTTTGGAGCTTCACAGCTCATCTTTCAACTCCTTTTCCGAGCTTCAAGGCTCATCTCAACTCTACCAAAGCTTGCCGTTCCCAAATCGCTTTGTTTTGAGCCTCAAAATTTCACTAGTTAGTCTTATTTTCATTCTGTGAGCTACATGTTCCTTTGCACCTACTTTTTCTCTTGTATTCGCGACTCTTGACCTCAAATAAAATGTGACCGAGTGTAGTGTTTAACAGAGCTAGACAGAATATTATTATCTCAGTCTCGAGGTAAAGGACTCTTTGTATGTACCTAGACAGAATATTATTCTAAACAGACTTGTTAGCTTGTAACACAAAATGATGCTATAGGTGCACTCACATCTCAGCCCCAAGGTAAAGGACTGAGATGCTTCGTCATAGGTACTGCAGACTTTATCATACAGGTAGAGTAGGAATGAAAATACTTTGACATATATTGCAGAGCATGAGCCAACATCAAACATCACTCATTGACTCGTTCGGGACTGTCATCAACGAGGCCGGTCCCTGTGTAGAGCAGATGCAGCGTGTATCGCTCGAGTACTGACAAGTTCGAAGGGGAATACAGATGACAAGGGCGGAAGATGACAAGAAGCTGAGTGTGCGGTATCCTTTGTTCGATGATTTTGAATAAATGGATTCACTGAAGATATGAACAGGACATGCATGTTTATATATGTGTGGGAAATATATGTTATGAAAGCACGAGCGGCGTGAAGGAAAAGGAAAGGAACCAGTGTGAGGTATACTTTGTTCGATGACTTTGAATGAATGGATTCACTGAAAATATGAACAGGACATGCGTGTTTATATATATGTGGGAAATATATGTTATGAAAGCACGAGCGACGTGAAGGAAAAGGGAAGGAGCCACGAGGCGAGCGATGGAAAATATCCTGATTATGATGAAAAAGATATCCGCTTTCAGCGATCTATAGCCGAACGGGGTCTCCTCTTTGGGGCGGGGTAAGGAGGAGAGCTGTTAGGTTAAAAGCCGTCCAGTCAGCGTCATGAAGTATCTCGTGAGCGTTTTGACATATCATTTGATGAGATGTGTAACGTTTCTTACTCCGATGAAGAAGCTTGGACTAGGAACGGGAAAGGCGCAATAGTCAGGGAAATGTAAGTAGTACCGTAAATAAGAGATTCAGCTTACTTCAGTCTTACTAGGGAGATTGAATCATTGTCCAAGGGGAAATACGCTGATTGCCAAGACGGAGAATTTTGATCAATCGAGGGTGAACGCGTATGAAGCAAGGGGTGATTGCTTATGTGAAAGTGAGTGCCGTATGTACAAGAGAATCATCAAATAACTCACATCGTTGTTGATGGGTAAGTTGTTTGTAAGGACACTAATCATACACAACTCGGCGGCCACAGCTGAATGATAAGGCATTACCACAGTACCCAGCCCCGTTCCCATCATGATGTTATAAGGACCTGCTGAACCACATAATCCTCCTGCCAGTGTCTCGAGGGTTATATATGAATTCTGTTCATTCTCCCGTACTAGTCGTAAGTGACCTACTTGTGATGCATGTTTGCATCTCAGCTGAATTCCTTGCCATTAGGTTGGTGCTGGGCCAGTGGGTCTGGTAGCAGCGTTGACGCTTCTTCAAAACGGTATCCCGGTCCGCATCATCGATAAAGACCACCACCCCCGCATGGGACAGCGTGGTGCTGGAATATGGGTTTGTCGCACATCTACTTGTCACACCATCCCGTGGTTTCATTGAATGCATGCTCTATGTAGTCACGCTCCCTCGAAGTCTACAACTTCCTGGACGTTTCAGAAGTCAATAGTCTGGGAAAATCAGCTCTTCCCGGCCGTTCGTACAAGCCTGGGATGTTGGAACCTTTGAAAGACTCATCGATGTTCCCGCATCTGGAACCTTCTTCAGCGATACCATTCGTGCGTAACACCGTCGCTTAATCAAACCTTCATGCTGATTCGATTTTTAGCATGCCCCCAAATTGATGGGTCAACAGCTCCTAGATGTAATTCTGCGACGCCATCTAGAGAAGTTTTCTTGTTCTGTTGAGATGGGCACCGAACTGCGCTCATTCGAACAGTGCGATGAGGGCGTCACTGCTACTCTAGTAAAGAACGGCATATCAGAGACTTTTGATACGAAGTGGATCATCGGCGCTGACGGTGCTAAAAGTGAGGCGCAGTTTAATCCCTTGGATGAACGAGACTGAAGGTGTTTTTGCAGGCATAGTGCGCAAGCAACTTGGACTCACATTTTTGGGTGAGAGTAGAGACGATACCCGGCTTGTGACTGGGGATATCCGTTTGATGGGCGTTGGCCTCGATAGAATGGTACGTTTAGTTTCTACAAATTCGATGAAATGCTATCCTAAACCACTCTTGAAGCATTGGCACCTGTTTGGAAACTTTAATGAACGAGGGTATGTTCACTTGAGGCTTGGAGATGTGTATATTGACGGTATGCAGCCTCTCACTGCGTGCAACAGATGAAATTGCCGAGGATGGCTGGCAATTTTACCTTTACGGCCGCGAACTAGACCCCACGAAGATAGCTGAGAGCGAAGAGCTTGTCTTTGAGACCATCGCGTCGTTAATACCAACGAAGATTACATTCAATAAGGTGGTCTGGATGAGTGACTTCCGGTACGTTCTGTGTCCCTGTCTGTGTTGATGCACGTTCATCAATTTGTTCCAGGGCCAATATCCGGATGGTGAACAAGTTTAGCGAGGGTCGAGTATTTGTTGCGGGTGGTATGTAGTTCTGTTTGAGATGTTGTGGCTGTACTCATACATGCGCCGTAGATGCTGCTCAGTATGTCTATTTTTGAGTGCCCTCTTTGTAAATTGCTGCTAACACATCCAAGTGTCCACAGCCCAACGGGCGGTCAGGTATGATTGATCTGATTGTTGCTGATACTCGCTCATTTGTCTATGGACAGGGACTCAATTCAGGTGTACAAGATGCAGTAAGTGGGGTAGATGCAGCATGTGTGTTATGACTGACCGCGTCCTATACCAGTTCAATCTAGGATGGAAGCTTGCGCTCGTCCAGAAAGGGCTCGCCGACAAATCTCTTCTCGAGACATACAGCGCCGAGCGTCTGCCTGTGATCTCCGAGATGCTCAAGATGACCACCTCGATTCTCGACAAGGCAACAGCGTCTGGGGACCTGTCAGCCGGACGAAATCCCATCCTTTACATGCTTGGCATCAACTGCCGATTCAGCACCATCGTACTCGATGAATTTGTCTCTTCAGTTGAGAGGAAGCCTATCAACGCATATGGTGTGCTTGATGAGGGGCGTCTGGAAGCTGGAGATAGGGCGCCTGATGCGCCCAATATGTTGCAGGTGGGGGGCGCAGAGTTTAACACAACGACGCTTTTCGGTCTGTACAGACCTTGGTACCACACAATGCTTGTATTTGCGCCGAGTCTCGCTGATGCCACCCCGATCTTGGCTGCACTGGAGGCATACGACAAAAGTGTCGTACGATCGGCAGCCGTTCTGCCATCATCGGCATCAGTGACGCCTGTCGCATCTCCTGACCTCGTTCTTGTTGATCGGGAGGGCTATGCTTATTCGGCTTACCTCGTGGAAGCCAGCCAGACAAAGGTGTTTGTGATACGGCCGGACGGAGTGATTGGGGCGATAGTTCATGGTACAGAAGGCGTGAAGGAATATTTCTCAAAAATATTTTTGGCTGCGTAGTAGTCGGAATATTCGTTCTTTACTTACTATTTTTACAGGCACCTGTATGCCTCCGAGTCATGCAATGTAGTGAGTGTGTCATATTTGTAACTGTAAAAGCGATACGATCGACCGAGAACTACACCCCAATGTGCATGACACTTTTGCGCAGGTCACTATGACGCAGACAGTTCAACCATCACTTGATCCTAAGCCTGATCATGCATCGATTGTCACTTGCAGCCGAGATTATGATGGCAAATGGGATCGACGAGTGCACTGAGGTGCAATGTAATCTTTTGCAATGTCATTGTTATGGGGACATCAGATGTGAAAATCACGCAGAGCCGGCAACCCACAATAGTTCTTGATTGACCACTTCGTTTCACACTCGTCTTATAGCTGTACTATGCCTGTCCTTGTTACATTCACGGACCATAAGTATAGATACATAGTTTTACATGTAGTATGCTTATATGTCGCCTAGTGTCAAGTATGAATATTTTTTTTTGCGCTGAAACATTCTCAAACGGTGTTGAACTTAAGTGTAACTAGTACTACATAGTGTCATGTCTCTTGCGGAGAAATTGGTGGTGTACTGATGTGATCTCCGTCGTCCGAGTCCTATCATAAGATATATCACATGCTGTCATCATGTGCTGTTTTGAATTTTTGAACCAAGGTCTGTATTTTGCTGATCTGATCCGAGTCTGAATATGTGTTATGATGTTATTCAGCAACAACTGAAAATTATGCATTTCCCGTCGAGTGATAGTACAGCTGCTATGCACTTAATGCGGACTTTGGCAATGCATTATTAGTGAACACTCCTCAGGCCTCAGTACTCAAGCTTCAAGGTCTGAACGACGCAACACAAATTTGGATATTGAAATCACTCCTCACGTCTCTTCAAGTAAGTCAATATTGAGTATTCTCAAAAGCACCATTGGAAAAACTGTCCATACACTAGGAATAACAACCACATTGACTAAGTCAGCAACGAACTACGGACTGTGCTATCAGCCACAACACCAATGCGAAAGCAGAAATACGCCTCGTCATCCAGATGTGATCACGGACAGGCTGCTAGCCCATCGGTGAGCAGTCTAGCAATCATTGCACCCTCGGTAATGGGTAAGCTATTGACATTGCAAGAGGTAAGAGGTAATCAATAAGGTTGAATCCTGGATGCAAAGCCAACTACCCATACTCACTGTCGTCTCAATACAGCACAAGTAATCACAGCAATCATTGTTAGTCATGCAGGGCTCGGATTGTTGACTACATGTAGCGAGAGACATACATGCTGCCCAAGCACTGGTAACGACGACCAGGAAGAAGAAATGCATGATTTATGTGAAGTGATACAAGTGCTTTGTAAATGGAATTCTGAACGTGAACACGGCCTGCTTTTATATCCTAGAAATAGAGTTTTTGGTAAAAGCGAGTTGAAATTTCCATTGGTTTGGCAGATTGGTTGCGCCTGGAACAATACAGAATCCATACATATTATGGATACCGTTCCAGGACCAGATATCCCCGGAGAATACTACAAACGATGTGTTTGTGCAATCAACGCTATTCCTTCCTGTGAAGTTACAAATTCCTCGCTTGATAGTTACTCATACCTTTTGCCACATAGTTCGAGTGTTTTGCTTTGATTCCTGACTTGTTTATAGTCGAGGGCGCCATATGCTGTGGGCGTAGTCTATAGATTGCTAGCATTGGGTTTCAAAGTCCGCTGTATTTGATAAATTGCGCTTGAACTGTCCTCCCCAATGAGATGGAAATACACGTGCAGCACCCGTCCATTATCTATCTATCACCCCCTCAATGGAATCTGTGCAACTGTCCTGCAAGCTAGAGAACAACTTTCTCCCCAGCATCACAGCAGGGGCAAATGGCGTTGATTATGTGATCCGCGAATGCAACAGTTTTCAAACAACCCATCCGATGAAGGCATCCATCTTCAATGTGTCATGCTCAAGCTCTGTTCTCTGGGCAACCAACGCCGTCCCAGAATCCTCTGTGAGCTTGCAGATGTAGTAAAAAGACGCTTTGAATAACACGGTAGCATTGGTGACTTAGTAGACGAATGCATACAATGTCGTCATGAAGCCGTTTTTCTGTGCTCTGAGAGACATCCTGAACACGACTCGGAAGCCTACCTGAATAGCTTCGCCTTGTCACTCGATTACCGCTCGGATCACCGAGGCAATTCTCATGACCTCAATGAGGCCATTTCTTTGTATGAAGAAACCCTGTGCCTGTGCCGTGCTGGGCACAGATCTCGTGATCCTTTCAAGTGTCGAATAACCCAGGACTCATCCTCCTTGACCGTTTCAACCAACGCGGTGATATTTACGTCCTCATGAGAGCCATCAGCCTTTATTGGTAGGCACTGACACTGTCCACCTGGGAATCGATATCGTAATTACACGCTCAACAACCTCGTTGTCACGCTTCAGCACTATATCGTGATATATGGTCTTCTACTTTCCT
The DNA here is from genome assembly GCA_016695485.1 of Suillus hirtellus. NCBI lineage: Eukaryota > Fungi > Basidiomycota > Agaricomycetes > Boletales > Suillaceae > Suillus > Suillus hirtellus. The sequence goes on along the minus strand of MU172323.1, from coordinate 150,858 downwards.
CACCGGTTCACTGATGAGATACGACAAATTGGATACCAGCGAGGATTTCAACAGAGTCATCTACCTGTGCCGGAAATCACTTCAGTTAGAGCGCCATAGCCACCCCAATCGCCGTTTAACTCTTTGCAGTTCAAGCTCGGCGCTCTGTTCTCGTTTCACGTAAACTCAAAGGAATGGAGATGTCGAGAAGGCCACTTGACTCTGCCAAGAGTCATTGGAGACTTTGCCTTCACTGCACACAAGTATTTTTTCAGCTACTCTTGGTTGTGGGAAGCATATCTGTCTCGCTACAGAGTGCAGCTATTTGTCACTCGCTGTTGGAACTTCAGATTGGCGTCAAGACACCCTATTCAAGGTTTTCGGCATCGATTTCAAACAACTCTGCTCACAACCGAGAATTATCAGCCCCAGAAGCATACCAAATATGCTTGGAGCTTTTCACATGACGTGCTCCAGTCCACAAGTTCAATTCTAGCTCGCAAGATTTCAAAGCTTAGGAAGAGCCTTTCTGGTGTTCAAGGCTCCATCGGCAGCGCTGACCGAGCTGCTGCTGATCGAGCAGCAAATCATTCAGTACAGGAGACTTCAGGAGTAATGTGGAGCGGTGGTAATCTTCTAGGTTTCTGGCGGTTCCTGCTTCTGCCGTCGCATACAGAGCTGCAAGCGACAGCACGTCATGGCCCAGTCATCGTCCGCATTGCGAGTCAATACTCGTGCAGTGCCATCATTATCCTGACGTCAGGAGAGCTTCGTCACGTTCGCTTCCTGCGCATCACTCTCACACATCTGAAGAGGCTCAAGAATGACTTTGTCAGAAAGATTCGACTTACATCTTCTATACGCCCAGAGCCGATGAGGAAGGGATTGCAAGTCCTCTTACGGACAGTATAGGACGAGATCATGCTGCTCATCGTCATCGTCCTCCAGTGTGACTTCAGAGTAACAAACCGCTTTCGAATCTGGTTGTGCCCAACTGCGGCCTTCACTTCCATTCCTCTTCACGCAGCTCACCCCTTCGAACGAAGGCAGACGGACGTGGGGCAGAACAACGCCTGGAGGACGTCTACATCTGTTCTCACATGCCAACACTTTCAGCCCTGATCAGATCTAGACAAATGACGAAGACGCGTGTCCCTCCGTCATTTTCTGCATGGGAAAAGTTTACCGGGCGCGGGGCAAGGCGAGGAGCTCTTGAATATTGAGAGAGAGCTTGGGCTTGTCCCCACGACGGCCAACCCCATCACTCTCTCCGGTGACGACGCCACGTGAGCAGGTGCGCACTCGACGCTTTGCGACTCAACACCTGGGTACACCTCAGTTGTCATAGAAAGCAGGACCGCGAGCAGCCTTAAGATTCACGTTTCACTATAAGAAACGAACCTCTCACTGTTTGACATCATGGAGAACCACATTCCTCATGCTGGATTTGCGTTCTTATCGGCGTGTCATACTGCCATTGGTGATGGAGAGACACCCGACGAAGTCGTTCACCTCGCAGCTGGACTCCAGTTTTCGGGACTCAAAAGCTTTGTTGGCCTGTGGGTGGTCGATGATGATGCCGCAAAACACGTTGTCGAAGCTTTCTACGAGGATATGCTCAAGGATGGCATCCTGTTGAGACATGCGACTTGATTCTCGCTCAAGTTATGCCGATTTCTCGCTAGTGAAAAGTATTAGAAGACTTCGATAAGATGATGCTTGCAGGTTCGGAATGCATGACATCTGGATCTATATGGGTTCTGCGTTGCCCTGTCCGAACTTCGCAATATACTTTTGGGATTTGGTGAAATACTTTAGCTCTTCTTCGCTCTCTTCTCCCCTCCCTTCAAGACGGGTCTTGGAATTCTTCACAAGGCTTTGGGAACGTCGTTGTCATCTACCTCACCTATGCCAGCTCATGCTAGCAAGATGGTGACGTGTATCATCCCCGCCAATGCGCTTATGCACGACGGCAAAGGCCACGGTTTACGAGAGGTAATAGATATGTCTAGATTGTCCGGTGTTCAGCTACAGCTTTTAATTAAACAGAGAACATACTACACCCAAGCTTCATTAACAATCCCCCTCGCTCAGGGCGTCATAGGCGTAAAACAAGAGTAAGCTCGCCTTGGCCAAGTGCCCTAAGGCGTGATGCGAGAGATACAATAAGTGGACTTTGTATACCGAACAAGCAGTCGGTGAGTCGTACAGTGACTGTTACCGAGTATGTATACAAACAACATATACCAGTCAAACCCAGAAATGTGAGACGAGGTTTCTGTTGGATTCTACTCGACGCTTAGTAGTGCCCTCTATGGCTTCGTCCTCTTTCGGAATGACGATGAACTTCACTGGATGCTTGACGCTTGGTGCTATCGTTGCTAGTGCCCTCCAATTCCAAGGTCCATGCCGTATCGATCCCTGAACGTCTGGTGTCGCTGACAATGTCCTGGTTGTTGTTGCCGGCAGTGTCCTGTGTATCTCCAGCGGGTAAGGTCCGGGTTCAAGACGTTGGTATTAATTGCACATAATACACCGCACGAGCAGGATAGCTGAGGATGGGTACAACTTCTGGCTGATGGAATCGTCATCACGTTTGGTAGTAACGGAATCTAGGACCCGACCCGAGGATCCCTCACTATCAAGACGTCAGTATTGACCGTACTCAACATGCTGCACTGGTAGAATAACTGACTATCGATAGATATTGGCACCGTCGTCACGTTTGGTAGTGACAAAGTCTCTCGCCGTCAAGGCATTGATGTTGATCGCCTTCAACACGCTGCACTGGCAGAATAACTGACAATGGGAAAAATGCAGTATTTTCGTGGATGGTGTAACTGTCGTCACGTTTAGAAGTGACCTGTGAATGACTAGCCTAGAACGCATTCGCTGGGTGTGCTCGGTGTCTGTTTGAGAGAGACACGAGGGTTTGGAGCACAGCAGCAAGACCAGGGACACTCCGAACTCGACACAACAACAGCGGGAGCAATAAGGGCAACTAAGTCATTAAACTTTCACAGCAAGAGGTGAGAGAAGACGCGGAAACTCGATGCCCGGATCCCCAGTATGAGTAGTAATATCGAGCACCGATCATATATAGAACTTCTACTGCGCCTTCGATCGTCCACTATGCCATGATGCATCGTCGCCGTCGAACATCCAGAACATTCAGGTAGGGTAGTGGGACATGAATACTGAGTATAGGTACACAGCTGGAGTCGGGCTTCCGCCACTGACAGTTTGGTGTGGGCCGTGGGCGGTGGCGCCTAATGATTCATTACTATGATTGCCTTTTTTAGAACCACCAGTCCCCATCATGGTTTTGCCAAATGACATATCACTAGGAGCGCTCTCTTGCTTCAGACGATGATGTGAGGTATGACATGACGACTGACTTCGAGGAAATATCGAGACTGGGGGCTTTCTAGGGGTTCAAAGAAGAGCAGTCACAACCCCTGGTCTCTCTGCACGGGTCAGACTACGGTATGTAGAAAAATTTAATCCGCCAACGGTGACCGTAATATTATTCATGCAACGCTTTTTATAGTCATTCTCTGTGAATACCTTGGCGCATTTAATTGCATGCGGGTCCACTGATAGCGACTACATGCTGCTCGAGTGTTGGTTAAAAGTGCGCGACCTCAGCTTATCTTTATTCGAATCTTTTCCCCTCAACCACAGTATGGACGCGCATAGTGATGATACCGAGAAGAAAATCGATAGCTTTGAGGCTAGTAAGGATGTGGACCCCGCCTTAGTGGACCCTGCCGAGGAGTTGAGCTTGCATCGTGGTTTGAAAGCGAGACAGATATCCATGATAACGGTATTGCGAATTCTCATAATGTGTCTGGCGAACCAAACTAAAACTCTTTTACTCTACCTAGCTGGGGGGCTCCCTGGGCACGGGCCTCATCATTGGTTCAGGTACTGCTCTCGTCAGAGGAGGTCCACTAGGTCTCTGGTTTGGGTACTCCTTCATGGGCTTAGTCTGTTACTTCGTCATGATCTCTTTAGGCGAAATGGGTGCATATCTCCCTCATAAGAAAGGTTTTGCAGGATATGCGACTCGATATGTTGATCCTGCCTTCGGCTTCGCTCTTGGATGGAATTATGTGTTCAAGTACTTCATTCAAACTACGAACAACGTTAATGCGGCAGGCGCTGTGGTGCAGTATTGGACCTTAAGTGTACCTATTGAAGTTTGGATGGGTGCGTGCATCTTTTTACAAATCTAACCATGCACTGATCCTGGTTCCAGTGATTTATATTGGGCTGAGTGTGTATGACGTCTGTCCGACTAGCCCAGCTAACACGTCTTACATTAGTCTTCCTCATCAACTTATTGGGCATTCGCGTCTTTGGCGAAGTCGAATTCTGGTTCTGCAGCATCAAAGTCGTCGCTTTGGTTGGTCTTATCTTGATGGGACTCATTATCGACCTCGGCGGCAATCCCCAACACGATCGTATTGGCTTCAGATACTGGAGAGCACCCTACGGACCCCTCCGTGAATATCTTCTTGCTGAAGTACACGACACTCGTGTCGCTCAGTTTCTTGGATTCTGGAGCAACCTCACTACAGCTTTGTTTTCGTACATTGGCACAGAGCTGATTGGCGTGACCGTAGGCGAAACTGAAAATCCAAGGAGAAATGTGCCAAGAGCTATTCGTAGGGTGTTCTTTCGTATTTTGGTGTTTTATGTGGGGGGTACGTTCGTCATTGGCTTGACGGTACCGAGTAATAGCAGTGTACGTGGTATTGTGCACATAAGGGGCAGTTCCTGACTTAATTGTAGGCACTTTTTGTGGCTAGTACATCTCCAGCTGGTGCTGCTGCATCGCCATTTGTCGTAGGTGCGTGCCTTGTCCCTAGCCATGGACTATGCAACTCTGGGATCTAACGTCTCATTGATCAGCGACAACCATTGCTGGCATAAAAGTCTTGAACCATATCATCAATGCCGTGGTGTTGATCTTTGTACTTAGTGCATCAAACTCAGACCTCTATATCGGCTCCAGAACGCTCTATGGCCTCGCTGTGGAACGCAAAGCACCTCGTATATTTGCCAAGGTTAACCGCGCCGGGGTTCCTTGGCCCTCGCTCATTCTGAACACTTTAGTCTGCTTCTTGACATTCCTTAATGCGACTTCGTCGAGTTCTGTCGGTAATGAACGACGTTTGTTCATCGCATGTAAAATGCTTATTATTCGGTAGCGTTCGGCTGGTTCGCAAGCCTTATTGCGAGCTTTGGCGCTATTACGTGGATGTGTATATCTTATACCCACATGTATGTCGTTTATACTGAGCAAGTTGTCATTTTCTCATGGAATTGCTTCCAGCGCCTTCATGCGTGCATTGAAAGCTCAAGGAATAGATCGAAACACTCTCCCTTACAAGGCACCCTTCCAGCCATATGCTTCATGGTTTGCCTTGATTTTCACAGGCATTGTACTTTTTTTCAATGGTAGCATTTATCTGATCATGTCTGCAATCTGCGCTAATCACATCAAACAGGTTTCAGCGCTTTTCTTCCCTTTGTATCGTCATCATTCATCACGTCAGTGGCGAAGGTGATCGTAATCTTCCGGAATACTAATTACAATCCAGATCTTACATCCCTATCCCTATTTTTTTCTCGCTATGGGGCGGATACAAGATTTACTACCGCACTTTGACAATCCCCGCAAGCGAAGCCGATCTTATTACCGGAAAACGTGAAATTGATGAAGAAGAAGCACGTTTTCTTGCTCGGGAAAAGTTGAAAGGTCCACGTTCTGGAATACAAAGAATTTGGGATGCGCTTTGAATAGTCTACCACTGAAACAGTAAGTCTTCCCAGCTTTCGAAAAAGGCATCCATGTAACAAAGTTTTCGCCTCAAGTTATTTACACCTCAAGGCCCCAAATTAATTCACATTTGGTTATCACGAGCCACGTATTTGCTCTGGTTTTAATTGTGTGCGAGATAAGATAACCTACTTTTGTACGTTAAGGTTCGCGCGGCGTTTCATGTCGTGCAGGGGCCCCTTTCAATCTATGTCGCGAAGGGCGGTTCGCGCGCGGGAAAAAGTCATTGGCTCAATCCCGGTGCTCTGCTGATTTCCGGCCTGGGACACGGGACAGGGAAATAATGGAATGTGTCCGTAGCTTCTTTCTTCCAATCCTGCGTCGTGATGGTCCACCCGCATCAATATTTACTACTAATTTGGGTATTTGGGCGCCCAAACGGTGTTACCCTGGCCGCTCTTGGGCTGGTGGCGCCGGATACCGCTGCCAATCGGTGAACTTTGTGAAGGGGTCATTCTGATTGCCCTTGATATGCCTTCCTTGGCCTTTGATGCTGGAGCACGGGAACGTGAAAACAGCTAAGTGTATACATGGCATGAAACAGGAGTAAAGAACAGACACGTTGAATTTATCATAAAGTTCCTAGCAGGCGACATGCCTGAATGAGAGTATAACTAAAACTATTCTCTTTGAGACCTGATTTATCATAGCTCTCAGGGTCATGGGACGTCTCGGAACCTGGTTTTTTTTTTTCATTGATCCAGGAGAAGCTGTCGCGGCCCATGTTAGTCTTGTTCGTGTGTTCGCCACCCAATCGACTCCTGGCCATATAGAGTAGTAGAGAGCGGATCGAAGGCGTCCACGTAGAGACGCTCGTCGACTTCTTTTCTGATATCATCTTCAATCTTCTGCATAAAAACTTTGTTTCGTCCAAGATGAATGTAAACCACAGACGACATGATACTACGATCCCCGGCAGACAAAGTCATTCCGAGACCTCTCTCGTGGTTCCGGAAGTCGAAAGGATACTTAGAATATTGACATACAGGCGGATCGTCGCACTCTTCCAATATTTCTGGAAACCAGGTCGTAAGCCCAAGCATGGAAATCTGATCGAGCAGTTGTTGACTCAGCGCGACGGCGCCAATGCCACCCAATTGCTTCAATTCATCCCACTGAAGGATATCGGCTGGAAGTCAGCAATTTCCGAACCGGCGGGAGCGAATTGCGAATTAGATTTCTTACATCCCGAATGTCAGTTACTAGCAAAGAAGTGTTCAGAGAGTTTTGGTGGATGTAATCGATGCAGGATTGTATCGTCTTAATGCCAGGATGGTCGGGAGCAATTGGGTGTTCGACTTCCACTTCGTCTTTCTTCTCGAACCATGTCATGATCTAATAGCAGAAGTAACTTTTAACGGTGGTTTAATTGCATGCAATGATGAAGTACTCACTGGAGCGATATTCATACTCAGCATAGTTGCTCCGGCTTCGATGCAGGCGCGAGCATGTGCAAGGGAAGTCACCACTGAGAGATGTATACTTATTGAGTATCTGTTGGTGAGTTCGCGCGCAGCACGTATACCGTCATCTGTCGCTGGAAGCTGAGGATAGTCAAAGGAAGGCTGTATGCACCACTAGAAGCACATTACCGTGATGATAACTCTCCATCGTCGGACATCAGCTCGGTCAAAAAGTTCAACGAGGGCACGGGCTTCGTACACCATGGCAGCCTTGCTGTCGTGAAGTCGCGGATCGATGAATATCACCACCGGGCCTTTGACTACACCTAACATGGCCAAGCCAAGTTCAAAAAGCTGTAAGACTATCAGTGAGCCTTCACGCAGGGTAGAAGTCTAACACACGAATTGCCGAAGGACAAGCCTCATATAGAACGTTTTCGAGGATTCTCTGTTATATGATCGCAGACGCTCCATAAACATAAGGAAACAAAGACTAACGGATATCTTTCGAGCACTTTCTTAGTGGCGACCCAGACATGATAACGAATGCCAGTCGTATCTGCCAGGTCACCGACATTTTTCGGGGTGAGCAAGCAACCCCAAACGCCACGAAAATACAATGCTGCTCACAACTTCAGTCAATCACATCCAGTGACACAGCCAGGGGAACATACCCATAATGTCAGCCGTATCCCCATAGATCGGGACATCCCTGTATGGAAACGAGGGCACCACCCCCATTTCGTCTGCCTCGTTGGAAGAGGGCTCAGGTAGGACCTCATACCGAGTGCTCATCCATAAATCCAACTTAATCTTGTCCTCCCTTGAGATAGGGTAAGTGCCCTGGTATTCGGTCCGTCGGGGTTTTTGCGGATAGTGCATACGTTCATCGGTAGTGGCGCTAGGGACGGCCATTCTGTGAGATAGATACCCGTTCCCTGCATCGCCTGCCAGCTTTTTAAAGCAACAGAATGTCCACAAAACGACCACTGTGGCTCATTGTCGCATGGGCAGGCTCGATGTTTTGCCAGCCTTCAAAAGCGGCATAAGCCTGCACGCAGCGACTTTTTTTTGTCAAAGGGAGATAAAGAGAGGCACCACTCCGTTTCATTTCTAGACACATTCTGACAGATCTGAACGGCTTTTGACACGACTGTTGACTCGGTGATATTTTCATCGGATCATCATCAACCGATCATCAAAGACGACAATAGCCAACCGCAGTATCAACGGTCAAAGGATCTTCATAAACACTGTGTATGTGGGCGTAGGAATCTTCAGAAATAGGGTGGTGCATGCCATGGTCACCGTCGACCCCGAAGCCGTCCAGTGCACGGAGCTATAAGCCAATCGTTTCATGACTTCAAAAGGTCCGATAAAAAACTGCTAGTTGCAGGTAGTGGCGACGCACGCCCGGCGAAGAATATGTCGTTTTACCCGCGAGGAGGGCTCGATTCGGCGTTAGTCCGAGCCCAGAACGTCTGAACCTTCTCTTCATGAATCATGGATCATGGATCCAGCGAATCCGATGCACGTCCAAAGGAAGTCCGAAGCTCGAATCAAGCTGTTCGCAGAGTCCAAAGATGAAGAGGGCAGTGATTTTTAGAGGCAAAAAGGGTTTGGAATTATGCCCGAGCGAGTACCGGTTTCCATCAGAATGTTCACTGCCTTGATTGTTCTAGTGTGGTATTTGGCGCTTGGGAGAATATAGATAATTTTAAAAAAGTTATCGACGTCGGCAACGCGAAGAGATGATGTGGATATGGCCGAGGATGTTAGCTCTTTGCCAAGGTCGCAGGCAGGAACGAGGAGAGTTCAGGTTCGCTGAGCTTTGAGGTGTACGAAAGGATATACGTAACAGTGCATCGAAGAATCTGGCAGATCATTTGAAACAGCCGCGAAGACCAAATTGAACGGGGTTACCAAAACCGCATCAACGCTCAGTTGATCGAAGCGATGTAAAATTGATAGGTTCCGTAGATACAAGTCGCAACAATAATACTCATAACACACCTACTTACATTACAATAAGTATCAAGATTATACAATTCATGCACATATATCCACTAGAATGCGTGATAACTTTTTACAATAGCGAAGCGCAAAATTAGAAGTAGTAGGTTGTTCGTAGGCTCTAGAAATAGCGATGCGGCAAAGAGAGCTAGTCGAGATGCAGCGAGACAGTGATAGCAATAGAGCGGGGGTATCATCTAAACCGATCAGTCCAAAAGAAGAGAACAACAATTCGACGTATTTCGGTTCTACCGATGAACCTGGGCACGTTCGGCCGAATAAGCATGCCAATTATCCACTTCAGCTTCTGGCACAGTTTGGGCAAATGGAGGGAGAGTAGTGTGGTAATGGTTTGAGGGCCCATTATGGTTGTGATGGTTTGATGACTGCGAAAACCAGTCTGTAAGCGGTTGGGATATTGATTGCGTACAACTCACGCTGTAATGATCGTCTTCAACCTTGACGGATCCGTAATGATTGGAATGGTAGTTGCTTGGAAGTGGGTGATGCGACAATGAACTTGGACGACTGTTGACCGGGGAATGCGATGAGTGTTGCATTTGGGTGGGCTGCTGGTGGGTGAAACAGAAAACAATGGTCACTAGGATCCAAAGAGTTCTCATAGAGTTGGAGGACATTACGTCACTCGCGCAAGGAAAAAGCACTCGCCGAAAATGGAGGACTTGAAGTTGAACTTGATCCGGACGGAGTATGAGGAAGGTGATGAAAAGCGGGAGCGTGCAAATTAAAGAGCGAGGAGGAGTTGCCTGAAACACCGCCATGACCAGATGTGCCATTGTGGGAGGGTATATTGCCATACTGGTGATGGGAAATTGGCTGCGGAATGGTAAGTGGAGGTGGACGATCACCATGAGGGGCGTCTTGCGGCTAGGTAAAAGGCGTTGTCAGACTACTAATAGTGTTGAGGAAGGAAAAGAACAGACCATGTAGAGATCATCCATTTTGCGTTTCTTGAAGTCGCGGTCACAGTTGCGAGTGTCGTGGAAGTTGGACATGGAGTGCCGACGATAGTCTGAGGACAAATGACCAGCTCGGTGGTCAGATTCCAACAAACGTCTCATTTCTTCATTTTCTTTCTGCAAGCGAGTATTTTCTTGCTCGAGCTCACGAATCTTGACCAAGGGGGGCGGTAAAGCCGCCACTTGGTCTGGGGTAAAGCCCAAAGCGGTTTGTAGTTTAGTGACGGTTTGCTCGAGCTTGAAAAAAGGGAAAAGTTAGAAAACGCGTCAAGTTCGCGTCGTATGGAGCTAACCTGCTCGATGTAGGCCTTTCGCTTTGCACGATGGCGAGCTTGAGCTTTAGCATTACGGCTGCGCTCTGGACGATCGGGTTGTGACGAGACAGATTCAGCAGCGGAGTGAGCCATCGAGGACATGTAACGTTATAACGTAACTTTGGGAGAGGAAAGATAGTTCGGGGTTGTAAAAAAAAAAGGATTGGACGGTTATTATAGTTGGCGTACGTTGAAAGGACTCCACTCAGACGCCCAAGCCATCGCAACTATTCCAAAAGAATTCAGTGCCTCGGATTCCGAATTATTCGCTTTGAAAAGTCAGCCGACATGTCTTCAATGCGACCCTGGTGGCAAGCTTGATTCCTTGCAATCTTGAATCAAATCTCAACGAACCTTCTCCGACTCCATTGCATTACATTACAATGTCTGTGTGTTCACGGAAATCCTTTAAACAATTATTTTACCTTGTCCCCCGGCGGTTCACCCCAAGTACTGCAACTTACCTTCCTATGTTGTTTGAAGATAATAATTTTTCACAAGAGAGTTCCCCCGTCGGCAAGTTGCGGTTGTTCCATCAGGCTAATGCCGCTGTGCCTTAGGGATGCGTTCGTGTGTTGATCCCCGATCAACAAAAATATATTATAATCTACTTCCGCGTGCAATCTACTCAATTTTAAAACTCAGAACTCCGCGATACTCCGCCACTTCTCCAGACTTTTCGTTATTGCGAAGTGTTCGCTGAGATGCACTCCCCGAATTATAGCGTACATGGGTCTACTCATCTCTTCTGTGATTATACCACTACTGCTACTACTACAACCATACCATCTACTAACTCATTAGTACCCTCGGATATCCACGGCTGCTTCGAACATGTCACCATTCAGGGACTCCGTCTATCATAAGATCGAAGCCCTCTCTCCCCATGTATATCCCCCAACGCTCCCCTACTATACTACAAGTACGCTTATCGACCAGCGGCTATCAACTTCCGCTCGATGGGAATCCGCGCAGAAATGGCGAGGTGCCAATCACCTGCCACCTCGGTTATATATCGGTGCTCAATTAATCGAAAAATATATCCCACAAGATACCTTTCGGTGAGATCCGGTTCCGCCAATGTACTACTAGTACTAACCCTTGGGGGGTCGTTTCACAAAAAAAAAACGCGACTGTCTGCCAGTAGCTGACTCCGTGATTGACGGGGTCTTTATACCCTTTCTCCAAATCGCATCTACTAACCAAGTTGGTAGTTCAAACTGAACCCCACCAATTCAATCGGCAAACCCCGTCCTCCCACGCGAAGGCTGTGCAAGTCTCTTCACGCCAAACTTCTTTCCGATCCAAGCCTGTGACTGGGTGATCTTCATTTATTGACCAACCTGGGTATGTCTGCCGCATTAATGTCCTGCCTTTGTACGTCATGCCACTCCAATTCAACGCCTCGCAATCGCGTTCGAGGGTCTCTCTCATCCTTAGCCGCTGGCCATTCAGGTTCAACCTAATAATAATCACCGCAGCGAAGCCTAACAAGGGTACACACGGACCCATTTTGCGACTGGCACCAGCCTAGCTCGAGCGCTTTGTTTCCCTGCGGTTCGGAACCTCCAATATAGGCATGTAAGAGCCGAAGGGCGAGCAGGTCGCCCATCGACCCCCCATACATAATATCTAATGCGGTTCCAATTTTGATAGGCGCAAGGCGTGGAACATTCCACCGCACACGATATGGGGTCGCGGCTCGGTGGTCAGTGGCCGACCATCCTCCTTCCTCTTTCGACACTCGTCGATTTATTTATGGCCCCTTCATCCCAAGCTCACACTCATTGATCGAGGCATCATTGCATATCGCGATAACTACTTCCAGGACATCCTCATCATCATGTTCCTCTCCTGTACCGTCGGAAAATTGGGCTACCACTCGTCGCGGCCACGAGTCTGATCGTGGTGGTATTAATCTTCACTTTCCTGTGGTCTCGCATGTCGCGATCACCGGCAATTAAGCTATCTCGGGACTCTCTCCTCCAGCCTCATGGAAAGCTCAAGGCATATCTAAGCGAGATGATGAGGCTTTTATTTTCAGGAGATTTGCATGGGAAGAGGTATCCGGCTAAACTTCTCAGTTGAAGTCAAAGAAGCAGATAATATTGACTTCGGGACAATGTTTCTCCTAGGCTAGAGAATATGTAGCTCCGAGTCGAATCCCGAAGACATGTTTGAGATGAACGGTCATCATATGCGCCGGCGCCTCGTATGTAAGTATGAGCTCTTCGGGAAGGTTGCAAACTTTAATAATGCGGCCTACAATTGAAATGGGGACAATTGTTATAGGTTGCCACCTACTCCTTTTGCAATAGCAAGAGTACTTCGGAATGGAACCAATAGTTTGTTTGCCTCGCCTCCACCCACCGCATTTAGCAGGTGGCATCCGAAAACGCAGTTAAATATATTTGCTTATCACTAGTACACAGTCTTGCAGCAAAGTGAAAATGGATGCATCACGAATGGACTGATACTGACGAGCTCTGCTCTGATGCGGTCGGTCGTCGGCTTTGTCAATGGCAAAAACGTTGACACGTTGGAAGCGATTTGATCGCAACCCCGAGTGCCTAGACGCGTGTACTCCGCGACGCTATAGCAAAGGTGGTAAGTCGGGTCCGTTCGGTTTCAGATATGATTGTTCTTTTGTCCACGTGCATTCAACATTGCACGTTCATCGTCCTCAGATTTGCAACGCTGATATCGACACGGTCGTTCGCACTGACTCTATGGCCCCTATGTGTACCATACCAGTTACTCCGCGGGTCTAATGCTGGAAACAAAAAGAGAAACACTGGTGAATAAATTACCGTTTTACCAGCCCCTGGGATGCATTGAATAGGCATTTGTGCAACACTTCAAAACATGAAGATAATTCGGTACTACATATGAACGGAATGACGGCATGGGGTCATGACGGATGGACTGTTACAGTTCGTCATCCTCAGAAAGGACCAACCGCCCCGTCCCGGTACGTCGAACGCCCGCCAAGTCCATCCCTACATCGTCCTCGCTCACGGTGTCTGCTGACATTGATCGCTTTGCAGAACGTTTTGGAACCGGCCGCGGTCTTGGGCGCGCCCTAGGTGCGGGAGTTTCTGGTGTACTGGAGCGACTTCTCCGCATGGCCCCGAGGATGTCATCTTCACCGTCTGAGACATTTTCATCGGCACTGGACTCTCCTGCCGGTTGATTCTCGGGGTTCCCCACATTACCCTGCTTCCTAGCCTCAACATCTTTACCTTTTTTCCGCCGTTTTTTAGTTCCCGTCGCTCGCATGGTTCCGATCTTGCCACTTTGTGCGGCTGCCATGACAGCTTTATCTCTTAATGCCTTTTCCCTTTCGAGGAAGGCCTCCATATCCCCGTACTCTGCATCACTGTCCTCAATGAACTGTGCTGACTTGTATTGAGTTTCTTCCTTCTTTTTCTTCTCCCGTCTCTTGCGCTTGGGCTCGTTATCGTCAATAAGCTCGACGTCAGAGTTAGAGGGTGATCGTCGTCTCCGTCGCCGACGGGACTTCTTGCTCATGAACTCTGAAGCCTTCTTGCCATCAAGGTCAATGGGATGTTGAAGGAATTGATCAATGACAGTGAGGCTGCTCAGCAGGTCAGAAGGAGGAATCACTGCTGGAACAGCCCACTGTAACTCGTCACCATCTATAACCTGATCAGCTGGCCGCTGCTCAAAAGTTCGCGAAAGAACGAACCGTCGTCATAAATGGTGAACTTCAACAGTCGAAACATGAGCTTCAATATCGAGTTCTTCGTAGCGGCTTCCGCATGTTCATCGCTGATATATGGTATTACTGAAAAGGCGTTAGCGCAGAGTCAAAGCTGTCCAGAATCACCTACAGTAATCGAGAAATTTGGAGATTGCTTCTGCAGAAGGAGTTAAGTTCTTCTGTTCATCGTCGTCCAGGTCGAGGTCTCCGTCTTTGGGCTTTTTATCCGTCTCTTCGATAATCTTATTGCGTTGGCGAATGACTAGCACCAATATCTTTACAATTGAGCAATGATCAGAGTCATTCGGTGAAGATGACTGATACGATTACGAACGTCTTTGACCCATTCTATAAGTTCGGTCTTTCCATCATCTACTAGGGCCGCTATCGCAATTCCGATTTGCTCGCTCCACGAGTAACCCTTCTTCACTTGCACCTCGGGAGGGAATTTGGTATCTTCTACTATCTCGCGCTCATGGCGGCCTTTGCGTTCCGGTTCCCAGCTCGAGTACAGTTTCCAGTGTCCGCGGTTCTTGGGGAAGAATGCCTGATTCAGATTGAGACAGATAAGCATTGAGCGTTAGTACGTGAGATAACAAAAATGAAAACCTCACCTCAACCGCGAGGAATGGCTCCCCTTGCAACGCCTTGAAGAACCTGTGCAAAATGAAATTGACCAATTTCAAAAGGTCCTTGGACGACTGGTCTTTCGGCAATGACTTCTGATCATCGAGAATCGTTTTGAATAGATGGAGTGTCGAAACCTATAAGAACTTGTATACCAAGAAACAATCAACACATAATTGCAACTTACGTTGAAATATAGCCCTTCTGCCTTAGCTTTCACGGCTTGTCGGTGGATCAAGTTCACCACCCTCTTCATGAACTCAGGGGAATCGAAGTCTCTGTAGCGCGAAAGATATGTCAGAAGGGTCTTCGTTATCGCCGAGTTTGCAAATTTCTGCACATCAATCAACCAACTGTCATTCAATGTTCCGCTTCGATCATGCGACACACCATTTCGAAGGCATCAAAAGTGAACATTGTCTCGTGGACGACCTCCTCCTCGCTATCCCCATCAGGTTCGTTCTCAACGTCAGGCACCCCATCTTCATCAGCTAGTCCCTGACCTGCGATAACTTAAAATGACACTGAAGGTGGAAAATGTATGGCTTACCCGTGGTCTTCCTCTTACCCGGCTTCTTTTTCCTGACGTACACTGCCCCAGTATTCTCTTTCCCCCACCGTTCCAACATCCGTAGCAATGCGTAAGCGAGGTGCACACTTGCATTTAGATAGGCTAGTGATTGCGTCCCCTCCTTGTAAGATCGAAGGCTTTCAAGTGAAATGTCAAGAACGTCGCCATTATAAATCAACTGTTGTTGTAAAACAGCTGCAGCCTCATTGAGCTGAGGGTCGGAGATTACCGACGAAGACATGACGTCGATCAGGAGAAGGAGTTGAGTAAGGCATTCTATTCCCGCTTGCAGCTCATTCCACATTTTCGGCTGAAAAAAAAGCTAATGTGAGCCAGCGACCGTAACAGGTGATAGCTTTGACTTTCACAATACCTTTTCATCCATAGCTTGTCTCATCCGCTTCAAGACCCAAATGATCCACCCGCGGTCGGTAACTTCCGCCACTAGCCCGAGGTTCCATTTTCGCTGTCCTTCGGCCGCCTTTTCGTTGGACCGGGATGTCAGGAAAAATTCAAGGTACCACTTTGTGACGTAGAGCAACCGAAGATGATCTTTTTCTTTGATCTTCGGGCGTTCGGACTTGATGTCTTTGAGCAGAGAGCGGAGGAACGCTGCCGAGAGAATGAGGAGGACTGGGAGTATGGAAAATGACTATACAAACGATTAAACGATGACTCCACAGACTCGCGAGCAAAACCCTGAAGGACTATCTTGGCTTCGACAGATAGATTGTCTTCGCGGGCTAATTCGTCAATTTTGTTGCTTTTGCGAGCTTTAGAACGCTTGGCAAAGTCGAGAACGTTCCCAGACTCTCGTGTGATAGCTGCTTGGCGATGAAGGACTAGCGGCCTAGAACTAGAGGCTGAATCGTTTGGACCTTCGGTGTCTACATCTGGAGCTACTGGTTTCTTGCCCGGCCTAAGCTGCACGGAAATAGTTGTCCCAAAACGGGAGTGCCGTGAAGATGCATTCCTTGCCAAGTCTTTCTTTTTCTTGCCCTCTGCAGCAAGCAGCCGATGAAGGTTTTGAGCTGGTTGCTGAAGTGGCGTCAGGATGCAACAAACAAAAATAAGAAGGAACTTCACTTTTGACTGGTCTACAGCCAGCAGATGAGGTTTTACTCCGCGAAATAACAAATAGAATATCTCGAGTACAAGAGTATTTGATGCGTTGAAAAGAGGATCATTGGACGTATTGGCAGCTATGGTCAGAAGCAAGTCCAGCGTGTGTGTTTCCGAGAGTACTTTTACAAGCCTAGTCTGCAAACTCGAGTACTCCACCTGGTCCGCGCTCAGGTGCGTATTCGCAGGGAGGTCCTTGATGAATATCAAGTTCCGGATGAGATGCAGAATCAGATTCACTATCTGTCCGTCGCGCTCCTTCCTCTCCTTTGCAGGCTTTGAGATCGGGGGGAGAACGATCCCAAAGAGAGCTTGCATGACGCCTGGCTTCAAAAGTGCAGCCTTGTAATTGAGATGGCTGAACATTAGCTGGGTATAGTCCGTCCCTTTATCAAGCTCCTCATCCAGCTCCTGCAGCTCTTCTGCCATATCAATTGGCCAGGTCATGGCAGTCATTAAGTCTGCACATGCGATGGCGCGCTTGTCTTCTACAAGTCCCTTGCCTGCAGTCGCCAACAGTATCGGTACAAGGTCGTTTGGGAGGACCCGGGTCTCCCAAAATATGCGCGCGACCGTACGCTCATCATCTGTGTCGTCCTTCCGCCAGAGTTTCTTCAGATCTCGGAGACAACCGCTGACTTCATCGCCCATACGGTAGGCACCACCTTCGTAACCACCAAGTGCATCAACGACTCGTTGGACGACGGGCTCGAGAATAGCTCTTCTGTCGACTTCCTCCAGGCCGGACTCATGGGACGAGTGAATAGAAACGACATCGTTATCCATGGGCGGGTGCTTTGACGCTGAGCAGGAGTTGGCGATGCTCGACGCGAATGAGCAACACGCGGTCTGTCACACCACGTGACGGAAGTCGCAGGTTTCACGTTTCACGTTTATCATTTATAAGACTACATCGAAAGTCTAACTAGAAAAACGACACAAACTCGGGCTTACAAGGTGCGTTCACGAGTCGTACTTGACGTTATCCTCTCTGATTCACGCGGTTCCCCCTCACGTCGGGGACCTCATTGCTGGAGATCCCCTGCTGTCTGCAGTCACAGAAGATGGAGTACTACTTTGAGAGCAGCACTCACTGAATGCAGCGATGCATTCCTCGTACGTAGGCCACAGCACTCGTATCAGTAGCGCGATGGAATATGATGTATCAGAGATTTGCAACGACGTCATTCGACATTATCCCGTCAGAGATGAGCTTCTCTTTCTCATGCCAGCAGGGTAAGGCAACTGCCGTATAGTAAGCTTTCATGACTCTTGGGGTACAAAGCATAAACATTTGTCATGGACCTAGAGGAGGGCTGCAGTAGGGCTGGGCTGTAGATTAGCGGAGAAAGGTAAAAGAAGGGTGACGATCGATTGAAACATATTATTGTGGCTGCCGGGCACTCCAAGGTACTTACTGCAGTGCTTGCTCGGTGTCATGACAGGCGTGGAAGTAGAGGGGACGGAAGCATAAATAGCGCTCCAGATGGGCATCGTTGGGCTGTAGATAAGTCAGGCACTTGGATGCCACCGAGGAACGAAAGAATTACGCATCATCTGATGCATATGAACAAGCAGACATCCCGGGGCCTGGAAAATCCCGCAAGAATGTGATGACTTCTAATAAACTATTCTGGATGATGTTCGTCAAGGGGTGCTCATTGTTAGAGGATGAGTTACTCACAAAGACTACACAATATTGAGGAGAAACAGTACATAGCCTTGCGAGGATGTTGCTATGATGTGCCGTTTTTCTTCGCTGCTTTCTCCTTCTTCAACCTCTCCTTCTCGGCATCTGCCTTGGCGATTTCATGTGCTCCATCATTTAGTCCCAGCCGATTCCGGGCAATCTAGGGGCATACGAAGAAAGTTTTTATTAGTGAAGAAAGCCGTAAGATCATCGGTGATTGGGGTGGTTCTAAACTCACCTCAATAGCGTAGAACTGTATTCGTGTGACTAGACGTCATGAGGTTCGCATCAGGGACATCAACAAAGAATACTGGCAATACCGAAGATGGTGTTTGTCTCCCCGTACTCTTTCCTTGCATCCGTGCGGATGAGAGACCCAAAATTGTAATCTTTCACTTTTTTTTCATACCTGGAATTAGGTCGAGCTGTCAGCTGAGTCTCAACACATACCAATAGCACTCACACTTGACAAAACTCTCTCCACTTCTTTTTTCCAATGTCGCTCTTGAGCCAATCCTCGTCAAGCTTGACAAGATGTACATGATTTTCCTCATTGAACTCAGGGAACGTCGACATGGTATGTTCGTATATCTCGTCGTCAAGCCTGTCCACTCAAATGAGCCGCTGTGTGGTTCGAATAGAAGAGCCTCACTTTGTCAATTTGAGTGAACGCGGATGAACTTTCTCGAGCAGGTTCCAGTATGTCTACCCAATCATAATGGTGTCAGCTGCAGTGAAAAGCTGAATAGCCCGACACTCTCGCACCTGAGCATGTTCGACCGCTTTCACTGCAAATCTGCGGAGATTGACGAGTTTGGCATAGATTAATCTGCGCTAGACGCCCAAGTGTCTTTCGGCACTCACTGCTTCTCTATCTACGCTCCCATGAAGCAAAGAGAACGAATGATGAGCACAGGAAGATCGTGTGAAGACGATTGGTCTACCTCGATGAGATTCTGAGCATTGTTGGGATCAAAGCTTTGAGTCGACATTATGTTTCTGGGACTTGAAAGGTCGATTTCTAGGCAATTCTAGGAGTATTGTGGAGTAGATGGTGAGAAAAATCACTGCGGTTCGCGGATGAGTAGTGGCGAACAAGGCTAAGTACCTCCGAAGAAGTCGTGTGACTGCGATCTTATCAAAGACAATAATAAGCCGGCATGCAAGCGCGTACCAGTACGTGCATAGTCTTTTTCAGAGTGCTCAGTATCCTCAGACCCAGTAGAATGGCGGTAACTGTCTGTTCCTTCTTTATTATGTATCGTTCAATGGAGTGTTTGCGACATCTCCCAATAAACTTAAAACTGCATATCTCGCACACAGAAAGATTAACTCCTAGAACTTGTTTTTGATTTCTTTTCGACCCCAACACCAAAGCGTTTCAACTTCTCAAAATACTTTTGAACGCGACTCGCAACCTGGCGTGGTGTCCGGCGACCATCCATGGCTTGCGAGATTTTTGCCCATCTACAACGGTTTGAGTTTCTTAAGCAGACAAGAAGATGAACGCTCACCGATTGCGCTCACCATCTGGAATCTCCTCGAGGAGCCGTTCAAGTAGGTGTTGTTCGGATATTGACCATGCCTGCTTATAAGTTTCGGGTTTTGGCTTGTCTGTATATGCTTTTGCTTCTGGTGCGGGTGGTGATGGCTCGGCTTTAACTTTGTGGTTGATATTCTTGATGTCAGTTGAGTTACGAGACCGTTTTCCAAGGGTAGAAAGAGGGGGAATGGTGATTGACATGGATTCGGCGCTGGCCTCCAGGTTATTGTCGAGTGATTGAAGCTGGAGGGGTTTGCGCGAACGGGAAGATCGATTGAGGCTGTCAGGCTGTGTGACAAGGCGTTGATTAATGGTCGAAGTGCGTCTCTTGGACCATGATGGTAAAGACTGAGCAGGTTCTGGTGGTGCTATTGTGGATGGGGTAGATGGGACAGTCGTACTTGTGGAATCGATGGATGTACTGTCGTTGCCTGATGGCCATAGGATGCTCTCGCTGATATCAACCTCCCCACTCTCGTCATCTACATCATTCCTGACAAATACTGCATCAGCCACCTCTGCATTCTCAGTGGCAGCGTTATACGAAATCTTTCTCTCTTTGAGTTTTTGTATTTTCGCATGTGCACGCTCACGCCTGCGCGTAGCTGTGAAGGATTCTTGGACGGGAGGTAATTTTGTTTCTTTCTCTTCCTCCGTGCCTTCGTCCTCGGATAACGTAGGCTGATCGAGACTAGCATGGAATGGAGATGCGGTAAGATTAGAATTAGACGTAAGATAGAGTGCGTTTTCAGGGTCTAAGCTTCCCAAGACGGGGTCAACGATGATTCGCCGTGCATCTTTGACGAATTGTTGAAGGGCAGAAAGAGGGGAGTGTTGAGTGGTGTGCGGCACGCTCCATTCCGTGTGTGCTAGACGCTTTCGGACTGCAAAAGTTCGTAAAGGTGTAGGGTCTGCGACGAAGACGGGATTTAAGATTACAGGAAGGTAAATGAAAAGACAAAATCCCTTACCAGCCGAGGAGAAGACCTGCCAATGAACCTCATTCGCAAGGGGAGATACGGAACACTCATTATTTTCCGACCAGCTCAAACCAAGGCTGTTGAACTGTAAAATAATAAGGGAGGATGTGCCATTAACCGCGCGGTAAACTACATACCTTCGAACCGATATTCTCGGTGAAGGCCTTCGGTTGGCTAAGGGCATCTGCCCTGAGCTTCCTAAGTCTGTCTATGTCTGCCTCTGCACGACTCAACAGAGATTTCTGAGCTTGTATGTAGGCGGACAGCGCCTCGAGCCTGTCCAAGGAGTAATAAGTTGGCCAAATACATCACAAAAATAACAGATAAAAAACAGCAGGCGTACGTCTCGGCGCGTCTCGAGTCCATGTTTGCGATATCATGGAATTAACTCTCTCTCTGAGAGTTGCACCAAACCGATTGTTGCAAAGTCCGAAATGATTCCTCTCTATAACAACCCAGCTAGTCCAGACTCAGTGCTAAAAATTATTTTCGCATAAATTGCGTAAATTGCAGCACTGATTAAATGCTGACCCCTTATGGTACTTATTTCTCACGCATGCAGATGTTCAATTGATCATCCAAAAGTTCAACCGTGACCGAAGGACTCTCGTCGTCGTCCGAGACGGCGAGCACGCCTCATTAGCCCACCGTTCATCATGGCCTCCCAGGCCGCTTCATCGCATTCAATTTCTAATACCGCATCTTCCACATCTTTGTCACCCAGTCTCGCCAATCTCAACGCCCTATCTTCCCCCAGGCCCGATCATCAGCGGCGCATGACGGCTTCAGCACTACCGCCTGCAACATCATTAAACTTGGTATCGCTTATTGATTTTTGTTGCTGCTGAGTAGGCGACTGAACGTTTTGTTCAGCCCGAACCTGTCTATGGACATCCCGGGCACGCCCCAGGATCGCCCCTTCGTAATGAATTCACTCACAGAAGATTATCAAATGAAAGCCACTCCGGAGATGATGGCGATGATGATGATGATGAAGAAGAAGACCAAGATCTCACGTGGCCACGCAGCCGGTCGCCTACGTCCACCTCAGTCACTCAGTTCGCTGCGAACCTCGCAAACCGTGTCAATTCCTTCATCAGTCCTTCAATAATAGGCAGACCTCTTCCGTCTGATGACGAATTAGAAGCTGAAGCTCAGAGAGAGCGCGACAGAAGTCGACGAGAAGCCGAACGTATCCTCACACGGGAAGCAGAAGAAAGGCGAGCCATGGAGGAACGTGTCCTCTCTATGATGAATAATTCTCCACAATCACTTCCCCCTCCTCGAAGTAGGTCACAGACCTTACCAAATCCTCCCTCTCCTGCGCACTCTCAGAAGGACAGTAGCCCCAGTTGGTGGACAGCCGCCAAAGCACGCTTGACTCCTACAAAAGATAAAGAACCACTCACTCCAGCTCAGCAAGTCATAGAAGAAACTAAGGCTCGTGAAAAGGAAACGAAGAGTGCTAAAGGAAAGGACAACGAATGGCCTGCCTGTTCTGCAAGCAAATATACCAACCCCGCTTACCTTAACCTGAAGATACCCCCGGGTGGCCCTCCCGCTCGCACGTCGTCTCCTACCTCCCCGACTCCAATTCGAACACCCGTCAACCTCTCTCCTGCCCGTGTCACACAAGTTCCAATAAACCTCTCGCCCGCCTCGATTCAGAGAGGGACTTCTCCTGGCGGTTCGCCTGCACGTGAACCACCTCCAATTTACGCCTCGTTCACACCCTCGGGTACTCTGGATGTACCAGGTACACTGCTATTAATTGCGAAGCGTTTTGAGAAACTCGAGAGGTGGAGCGTCACCCACGTGCGTGCACTCGAGGAACGCATGGGTGATGTCGAGCGCTGGCTGGTCGACAAGGAAAACCAATGCAGCAAGGAGGGGGGATCTTCTAACAACGACAAACCCTCTCCTAAATCTGAGTTGGCTGCCATTCAAGGAGACATCACTGAGCTACAGTCACGAATGTCGGAGCTTGGCCGAGAGATGGCTCGCCTTGCGACATCACCTGCCACTCTCTCATCTAACAGTGCCATCCGTAACTCGCCAGTCATGAGCACCACCCCTCCTCCGATGGAATCGTCCATCGTCAGCCCTCATGAGTCTACCTTTTCTAGCGCAGCGGACACCACAATCTCCGAATTCTCATCCCCCAATACCACATCAGCTCTAGAAAATATCTACAGTCTCTCTACTCCCCGCCGAGTACCATCCCTTACAGCCCGCGAGTCGACAAGTCCACCCCTCGCTCGTGTGTCCACCCGTCGTACACCGTCAGCGAGCAGGACACGTCTTCCATATCCAACAGGCGATTACACTAGCCCGGGAGAACTAATATCCCCACCTCACACTCCAGCCAGCTCGCCTCCGCTACCTGCACGTCCTGCATCGATGGTAATTTCCGGATTACCAGCTTTGTCCAGTCCGCTGGAACTCCCCGCTGCAATCACTCCACCCGTCCGCGCGCCATCTCCTAGTCTGAGTGGCCTGCCCGCTCCCAGCATGCACAGCCCCCATCGAGGCAGCGTGAGTCCTTCGCCTATGGCAGGGCGTAAGCGATACACCGTCGCTCTTGGTGGACCCATCGTAGCGCCCCCTGAAGCCGAGCTTGACTACGGGAGCGAACGTTCGGGCCTCGGCACGACGTCTTTCTCTACAGCAGAGAGCAGTGAAGACGACGACGACGATTACCAAAATGCCGCAGACGAGACGTTGGGGAAGAAATCTGCATTCCGTGCGATGACTGCTGTGAAACTCGGCAACGGTGATTTGGCGAGCGCTACGCTTGCGAATACCAGCCCGGGTAATCGTACGCGCGCGCAGTCCACCTATAATGGGTACCCGAATCCATTGCAGAGCGATCAAGCGGTGTCTGCGCAGTCAAAACACCGTTTCCGATCGCAGTCCATTGACTTCCGATCGGATAGCACCTTTGGTGGCGACCAAGCCAATAAATTTGTGGATCCACTTGTTCTGCGACGGGGGAAAACGGAGAGGGGTAAGGAGAAGCCTCTAGTGGGGCCAGGAAAGAAGGTTCCTGTAGGACAGCTTGTGGCGTTCTTTGATTCGGAGCGTCGCTGAGTGTGTGCTGTACCTTCGCGACGATGTTTGACTTTCACGATCTCATCTCATGACCTTCTAAATCTACTTGCTGACTTGATCTCAGACTTATCTCATAGCCATATACCACGCAATCATGCCTGGTCTTCGTTCGTGTATCTTTGATTGTTGCTATCATTGTTTTTGAGCTAATGGCTTCCTGCTATGACAGAAAGATACACATGTGTACTTCCTTCGTTGGTACGATGCCTCATCCTCATGTTGCTACGCCTAATAGTAATAGCTGTCCGTTGTAACCGATCTGCAACTGTAGCAATTGGAGACCGGTTGTGGGTGTGGGTAATGGCATGGGCATCACAATGCTACGCTGTCCTCATGTTGTAATTGGTGAAGGAAGGAAAGTTCAACGGCACATGCACAAAGTAGTGATCCAAGAAATGTGGCGTATAATGACCGCCCGAGCCTCAACAGGATATTCGGGATGGAAAGGTTATTCCGACTGTTCATTAGGAACCAAGATGAGGTTCTGTGTTTTTTTGAGGGGCGTTAAGACTCGGGGCGCCTCCCACATAGATAGTGGGCATGCAAACTGAGGTTACAAGAAATACAATACCACACTGACCAGTAAAACTTTGTGGAGATAATTCAGGAAGCCTTAGGTTTAAGGCACATCCAATGAATAAGCGGATGGGAGCGAGATGGGACTTTAAGAGTCAGTATTGGCAAGACGGTATCATTGGCATCGCGAAAATGGCTGGTATATGATAAAGCTATTACAATTTCAAAAATTGGTTCGGCATTTGTCCGTAATTAAAATCCGCTTGGTTACGCTGCGCATCCAGCAATAT
This sequence comes from Suillus hirtellus, assembly GCA_016695485.1. NCBI lineage: Eukaryota > Fungi > Basidiomycota > Agaricomycetes > Boletales > Suillaceae > Suillus > Suillus hirtellus. The sequence continues at coordinate 126,147 of MU172323.1, read as the reverse complement.
CGTATCGAGTGACCATATCCAACAGCAGGGTGCCCGCCCATGTTCCTGATATGAGTGGACAAAAGACTGACATGCTCATGTTTGTCCCCAGAGCCTGGTATCATCGTCTCTATGTGTCTGTCCCGAGACTTTCAACATAGTACTGTGACATTGGGATGATTTCACAAGAGTCCAGTGGGGAACACTGCCTGGCGAGATTCAGAACCAGACATGAGAGCTTCCTGCGTGATGTGCGCTCTGAGGGACAGCAGGATGACGGTGAATGACTGTGAATAATGCACAGTAGTCGCATATATCGATGGCAGGGAAGTGACAGGTAACCTGACCAAGCTACTGCGACACGAAAGACCGAGAAATGCGGTGATGCATTTGGTGCCGCAGTACTTGATCGAATAATTGCTAGTGGTTGATGGAAAATTTGAACCGTGGTGGGTGACTGATCATGTTCTGGAATGTCACAAAGCCTGTCTTTCCCCATCAAGGAATGTCTTTAGAGAGTCCCCGTTTAATACACGCACCATCCTGCTGCTCAAGGTACCCGCGTGCTTTTTCCTGCCTATGCCAAGTAGTAGATTTCTTCTGAGAGATGATACTTGGAGCGGAATATCGGAGATAAGGCAACAAACAAATTTACCTCACCTGGACTTGTATGCATTGAAAGAATCAATGGAGTGAGAATCGGGACGGAACATGGGCCTGAAGCATCCGATATTACTCCAAGTTCCGCATTCTGGTCAAGCCTGCAAGACGTCGGATGAATCTGCCAAGCCAAGGGGATTATCATTCTTCATCCTTACCATCTGATGAACCCTGCAAGTGAATAAAAAATATCGAGTATGCGGCATATGGAGCACAGAAGGACACCATGTGTGTGTTGCGATTGCCATAAACTACTGGGGTCAGTTCAGCCTTAGCTAATAGCAGATATGCATACCTCGTGTTCGAGTCAATTTGCACAGCTACATTGTATTAGGATTTAATGCCATCAACACGAGGCTCATTAATGTGATGTTCGTTGGCCACCTACTAAATTACTAGTACCCTGGTCTTAGGTTGTATGGCAGCTGGCACCTTTGACAGTGGGCGGTATGGGGCGGGTTTGAATTTGAAATTACTGTCCTAAAGATATAAATCCAGGCGTGGGAAGTAATACTCGATTGCAACCCAATTGTCACGAAATTCATCGAACTCCTAAATCTGAATCCGCAGATAGGTAGGTTTCAAAGTACATTAGCGGAAATATTAGCGTCAACTTGTACAACTACCGTGACGTAGTCATTCCCAGCTAATATTGCCATGTCGCAGAGGACGTACCAACCCTTGCACAAAGACAATTCTTCAAGTAAATCAACACCTGGAGAAAAGGATGACAGGAAAGCCCAATCTCCTGCTGGCATAATTACTTCCTTCTAACTCCTTATCCACTCAGGTCTCAAATTCAATTCCAAGAAATTCCTTCTCGTAAATCTTGCGACGCCGCAGCGCAGGAAGAATTTGTTGCATGTCTGGAACGGATTAAGGACTTGATCAAAGATAATCTGGCAAACGAAGAACTTATCAATGACCCCGCCGAGGTTGTTCTCGACAGGCTTGCTGTCTCACTTGACTGGATGCTGATCACGGTAAGTCCAAGTCTTTGAAACAAGTTTGGATACCCTGACCACATATGCTTTTGTTTCACAAAATCAGGCTGTGATATTTATGATAATGAGCATGTCGTACTTGCGGTCACCCGCTTTCGCAGCGCTTGGGGATGCAAAAACACATGAACTTTATCAGAAACTGGTTGAAATCACGAACGATAAGGCAATGAACGATATTTTTCTCCGCCTATTGGCACAAACGCCTAAAACGCCTCTTTACACATTCTCCCGCGGGCTCGTACAGACCAGCGTCCTATCAAGCTGTCTCTTCGCATTCCTCGCAATACTGGGTAAACTCTTCATTGGTCGCAACGGGCTCTACCTTGACATATCATCTCGTCGCAAGTCTCCGAAGCAATTTTTTTTTAGGCCGTCGTCATCCGTATCGAGCTGGCTCATACTGTTTCTCAAACCATTACCAAACATCTTTATGTTAAACCAACTTCTTCTTGGCACAGCATTCGTCATTGTGCATTATCTCGCTTTATAGTGACCTTCCTCGTTCTTCGAAGGCGTCGTCAATTCCCCTTTCAGTGCATCAAACTGCAGCCGAGCAACCCTTCCCACCACCTCGTTTCCATGTAACCTTTCATTCAAGCATGCCTCTTCCTATTCCAAATATCCTGTAGGTCATTATTTTGTAGCTACTTATTAGGACACGAATTATTCACGCACACGACTGATGTCCTGTGTGGGTTTGGCTAGTCTAATCCCATTCTGCACCATGTACTGCGTACCCGCTTCTCGGACTATTGGTGATAGTACGAAGTACTTCAGTCAGCAGCCATACGCATTGTCCTATTAGTAGACGTATGACAGTCAATAAAACATCAACAAGGGAATACAGAAATTCTGTTCATATAAATGTACGGGTAATGGCATGTAATACATAAAATACCATTTAAAATACAGCAGTGTAGAAGATGTTCGTGTGGATGATGCACAAATAACAAACGAGTAGGGTATAGAGATGCCCGGTAAACAACTGAGAGGATCTAAACGACAGTGGACACTAACCAAAGTATCACTAATATAACCAGTTTACATTGCAACATGCTCGCTATGGCTGTGACGCAGCAGCTTCTTGTTGGAGCTGCTGCTGCTGCACCTGCTGCACCGCCTGAGGGTCCCATGGTGGGGGATCCCGGGCATCCACGAGATTCTGATCAGCAAGTGCGTCCCGTAACCGATCTCTGCGGTTCATGCCCATGCGTGCGCGACACCGAATAAGACGGAGCTTTGTTCGCGTGATCCCTAACGTGTCGTCAGTTTCAAGTTGATATATATCACAAACAAACAAATGCCGCACAAGTTGCGATGGCAGCACGGTCATCATCCACAAAAGAATTCTCAGTCTGAAGGTCATCTTGCAGTGTATACAGACACCATAGCGATGCCTCATATAATTTCTCGCACTCATCTGGTGCTTGGTCGAGGAGTTCCCTACGAGCTGCGGTACGACTCTATAAATGGGCTATGAATACCGTCACTCCGGAATATAAAGGTAAGTGCGTACGAGAAACAAGGCACGATCATAGACCGATTGTTCGAGGTATATCTTAGGGCCATTATATTGCACCGGGAGCCACGTCTTCACCAGTGTAGCTCGGTCACTACATTTGATAAAGCGCTCCTTGAACCACAACAGAGCTTCGTCCACCACGTAAGCACTATCCTGCATTCTGAAGGCGGAGATAGAACGTACCATCGTTGAACCCTTCACTCACTTCGAAGTCACCATCAGGGTGGCGCATCCGTAGGTGTTCTTGAAAGTTCCTCAGCTTGTTGATCCCTTTCTGCGAGAAAGACATGAGGAGCAAGTAGACGGCAACGCTTGTCACAGCATCGGTCTCGGCTTCTTGATCTGCCTTTTGCCGCCGTTGCGCAAGTTTCTCAGGCTCGCCTTCGCGTCGTGAAAACTTCGCTGGATCAGGTAGTGGCTCTGCAAAAGAGTTAGTTTAGCATACAGAGGGGCAGGAGATACATACTCTGAGGTGCAGCCTTGACAGACTCATACAGCTCATCGGCCCACTGCGTGAGGAAATCTGTCTTCTGCGCAAGTTCTTCTAGATACGCAAGAAGCTCGTCTTCCATTGGGTTTATTTCTGTCTCCCTTTCAGAGGGAGTCCGAAGAATAAGTTGTGGACGTCGAGGTGACGAAGCGCTGTGGTAGTGGTTAGAGCCGGGAGAAGTAGGTGATTTGGGTGTCGATGCACCAAAGAGCTTGCGAGAGGCGAGAGAGAGAGCACGACTCAAAGCGTTTGTAGCGGCGCGCGTGGGTGATGATGACAGTGGAGGGGCAAGAGGGTGCGGAGGCGGTGGGAATGTTGGTATTGGTGCGGATAGCGGTGAACCCGATGGTGATGATGCTGTGTGATTTGGCGGGCGTGTTTCGCCGGCGGGAGGTGATAAGGGAACACGCTGATCCCGCACCGGTCGTCGTGCACTGTTTAATTCTGAGTGGATGGGTCAGCTTACAAAGCGATGACAGGGAACATGACTCGCCATCAACAACACGAGTTGATTCGACTGTACGTGGGTCGATGAGGACGTACTCCTTCCGGATGAGACCATCTTCCTCTGACTCTCCTGGAATGATGGATCCTTCAATCGCAAGTAGTTTCGGGCCTGCCTTTTCCTCTTCAGGATGGGGCGGATTCGAAGTAGTTTGTTTTCGATTGATGTTGGTAGTCTTCGTCTGCGTTCTCTCAGGTGATGGACTGAGTGTTTCATTTTCAGATCATCATGTCCAATATAATGTCAAGAGCCCATACCTAATCGGAAGAGGGATAGCAGATACCTCCTCCACTGCAGTGTCCCTTCTCCGGAAATGGAACTTACTAGGTGGAATCATAGCCTTCGGATCAAGCACTTCTGGTGGAATGATTTTATGGTGTTCAGGAATCTGTCCAGGGTGCATTTCCTCGACTTCCTCATCTTCCACTTGCATCGTATTTTGCGACTGCATTTCGGGTGCAGGACGAGGAAACTTGGACTTTGCGAGCGCTCTGCTCTTAAAGAATTCCTCAAAGCTGGAGCGCTCTGCAGGCTGCCGCTTGAGCAAGGTACGGATCAAGTCCTTGATGTCAACAGCAACAAAGGTAGGCTCTTCTGTCTTCATTGTAGGTGGAGTGGAAGGATGTGAAGATACACGGGCAGGATCCTCATCTGGGAATTTGACACCTTTGGAATGTTCGATTTTCTTCAAAAGTTCAACGTGATTTTGGGCCCGGAAAGGTGGTTTTCCAACACACATCTCGTACAACACCGCACCAACACTCCACAAGTCTGCTTTCGCATCGTATTTCTCGTACCGCAAGATTTCGGGAGCCATATAGAGACTGCAAATTATGGTGGTCAAGTGGAGTCATTACAGCAGTAGGAGAACGTACGGAGAACCACATAAGGTCTCTGCCATCATAGCGTTTGGGAGGGACCGTGCAAACCCAAAATCGGCGACCTTGAGTATTGGAACGCCCAAAGGGTGGCCCTTTGCAAGTTCCTCTGGCGATGCGGGATTCAAGAGCAAATTCTGTATACAATAAGTTGTTGGACGCCTTAATTCTATTCCAATGAACACACCTGAGGCTTGATATCCCTGTGGATAAGATTTCGCTGTCGAAGAAATTTCAAAGCGCGTGCTTCACAAAGGTCAGATCAATGTAGAGTAAAGGAACTACCATCTCTCACCGAGCTGACGCAGGAAACTCCGTACGACGATCTCGTCTAGACCGCCCGTTCTCGGGTGAGGGTAATATTGAAGAGCAGCTCCTGGTGAGGGTGCGTACTCCAGACCCTCTACGCGACCGCGTTTCTTTATGTAATTGGTAAGGTCACCGCCGGCGCAGTATTCCATGATAAGGTATATGTTGCGTTCTGCGCGCTAAAGACAAGGTGATTAGAGAACCGGTATAAGATAACAAGCGGGTGATTCATGATATGGGCTTGGATGAAAGAGAGAAGATATAAGAACGACCAAAGAGGACTACAGGTAGCTCTGCTGCTTTCGGGACGCAGCATAGTACAGGATTGTTATGTGCGAAGACAGAGAAGAGGCACTCACAACAATGTCAATCAACTTTGTGATATGTCGATGAGATAATGACTTCAAAATCTCAATTTCGCTTTGCAGGTTATCAAACAATTTTGCAGTAAGTATATCTCGTCGCACGGATTTGATGGCGACCTGGTGGTGAGTTTCCTGCAAGTGCCACATCGTTTTTGAAAGCTAGATAAACAAAAGAACTGGTACGCACCTCGTGGTATCCTTTATATACAGTTGCAAAGCTTCCCTTTCCGATATCGCTGACTATTATATATGGACGTGATTCGTCGTCCTCGACTGTCCTTCTCGGCGTGGATTTATCTGAGGCCATGATAAGAGGTTAATGGCTAATGGAAGTAAGGTATAGCGGTAGCCCGCGAGAGCAGAGGCGCTGAGCGCCGTCAGTGTGTTGTGAAAGAATCTAGTAGCAATCTGAGAGCAAAGGTAAACTGTAAGGGAGAGCACTTAGGGAGTGCTGCTTGACCTGCTTACTTCGTCCAAATCAGGAAACCTGAGAAGAAGCGCCATTCTGACTAAGCTTGCGCTGCTGGCAAAGTCACATCACGGAGCCTAATACTTGTGACCAGAAATCGGCCAGGCACACTCACTGCCTCAGCGATGGCAGTCGGACTTGTTTTCTTCTTGTCTTCGCCGTTGGCGTTGTGTAGCCATTGTTCCTCACTTGGTCTATGACCTGGCGTTGGACATATCATCGATGACTATTGCTGAGGTGTCCAATAATAGTCTGGGAAGGAAGGTTTTACTAACTTCTGACCAGCTGGTATGTTCGGTATGTATTTTTTAGAGGTGACCAACCTGACTGATATAGGTTAAGTATGTGTATAAGTCCTCGGTTCAATTATTTACTATCTGGCACCCTAGCAAGACCGAACTGTTACTCGTTACACAAGCTTACACGGCCTCAGTCTCAGCATAGGGCGACCAAGCCGCAGCGAATACCCACTTAGGCCGATAGAACAATCCAACCAAGACACTTATCAGCCTATGCCTTGTTTTGAGGGCGCCATCATACAATCACGCCCACAATAGTGTCATTCACATGCAGTTGCACTGGCGGGAACCCAAGCATGACTTCTCTTGCATCAGAGTGAGTCCTTTGGAGTCACTAGTAGATCTCATGTTGGACATGTTATTCGTATAACTTGTCGGATTTTCTATGCAAGACAGCTTTTTGTGACACATGCTACCGAATATTTAAGAGAAGGACATCCGTCTTCCTGTCATTTGTCTACTCAGGGAAGACCAGCATTCACGCATCAATGACGATAAGCCGCGACTCGACCTGTACTGGAAATGACATTGTGATGAGTCATAAAACACTATCCGAAGTATTTCAACAGTTGCTCAACGGCAACCTTTAGCGCCCGAATCAAGCTGAGGAGTCATGGGTGTGCCCCCATGAACTCGAGATAATATTGGCCTTCGGTTGGTCTTGCTTTTCCTTCATTCAGATACTTGAAGTCAGTCTCCCTCCCTAATACTGACATACGGTACACTAGCATTAGGCTAAACGGATACTTGCAAGAGTTCCTGGTGAAATTCTGGAGTCTCCCCTCTGAAGAAAACTCTGACTGCCAAACGGGATTGGAGCGCAGCCTCCATTAAATTAATAATAAGCTATCAGACAATTAAAATTAGGGCGTGAAATTCTTTTTCAGCACGAACAAAATGATCGAACACCACAAAGCGAGTACCGTAATGACACAAGTTGCTAGGAGCGGTTGCCGCCCAAAGAGCCAACATAGTGTACAGAGGGCTTGAGAAAGACCAAACAAAACGGGTAACGCATTTGACCATGACAAGACGCGGGCCCGTACATGTGGAGGCCAGTCGTGCATTGGTCGTCGTCTCATTTGCACATCGCTGTCCTCGCTCGTACTCGTGGCGAAGTGGCCTAGAACCCATTTCCCAAATATAGCGATAGCCACAATGAAAGGGGGGACGAAGAGACACGCGTCCATCACTCCCTGTAGAACCAAAGACGTGAACGAAGGCGCTGCGAAGACCGACAGGATTGTTCCACTTGTGAACGTGCCGTTGCTGATGGTGCGTAAGACGTCATTGACCCCGGCTACCACGGTTGTGTGTCTGTGGTATAGGCGGAAGTCGGGCTGCATGGTTGCAAATTTATTTATGAATGCAGTAGCACACGCCTGCCAGTGAATACCGAGTTTAGTTGCGGCATCCTGAAAGGAAAGTTCGAAAGACTAACGCAGAGTAAGAGGGTGTTCATTAACCCATCGAGACTTTTCATTCTACGCTCCTCATCAGCGCAGAATTTAGCCACCCGTAATTGTTCCTTCAGCATGTCAGCACTGTCATGCAACTCAGAAGCGTATTCCTGGGAATCGTGGGTTCTAGGAGGCATTTGACATAGATCAACAACATGCCTCGTCACTCGACTGAAACTTACCCGTCTAACGCTCCAAGCTGACTATCGAACTGAGTCGGATAGGCGTTCATTGGTTTACAGACAGTCGCTGCCCATGTGAGGGGGCTTGTCAAATGTGAAACCTCTGACGAGGAATTTGTGACATTACGTAACTGTTACAAGATGATTCGCCTCTTAATGATTAAAAAGGCAATGATATTTCCCAGTGCCAAACGCCGTGCTTCGAAAGGCCAACATTAACATAGAGTGATCATTGATCATCGGGCACTTGCAATACGTATCAGGTCAGTAAACATTAGCTGCAACAGTATGTACTAAGTGCACTGATTTTGGGCCTATCTAGCATTTTTGCGTACTTGATATCAATACTTACTTATTGCATAGAGTTTATTCTTGGTGACACAATAGGCCCCTGGAGGTCAGAACTGTTATAATGATGCTCTGGAAGTTTCGAATCCACCTTCAGCACTTAATGTACATGACTTCAAGTTGGATCATAAAATTCTAGACTCCTGGTGAGAAGGATTATCATTCACTTGTGTTTCACAGCGCTTCAAGGTGGTCGATATTGCGTGGATATCTCTCAAGATGGTCGGCTGCAGATAACAGAACATCATGAAAATTATCAACAGCAGCCGAAGTTAAAATAACAGAAAGTGTTCTTCCTCAACCTGTTGCTGCACGCAAGGAAATATCCTCTAGATAAATTCTGTCAGTTGTACTAGCAATAAAATGTGATGGCAAGATTGCAAATGTGCCCTACGATAATTGCCTTACTTGCTAACGTTCACACTTTCTTCCCATTATACAGGTCTGTGCAGGTAATTTTCGAGACTCAGAAGTAGTAAGTGATTCAGGTGCAGTAAATGATATTGCAAGCCTATTGAAAGAAGCACAGGCTTGTGGAATGGAAAAGTTTGATTTTACGATAAAGCGTAGCACCTGGTAGGACCGAGGAACGCTGAGCGCTGAAGTAGGAAGCGCAAATGACCACGGTAAAACACGAGCGTGTATACGTTCAAGGTAGATGTTTTCAAGGTCTGCATGGAGAAGTGACCAGTCTAGATTCCAAGTTCCTAAGATGGTAGCGGCCACAACAAAAGGGAGGACAGAGAGACACGCAGTTGTCCATTTCGAAGCCAAGAATGTGAATGAATGTAAATGAATGTGCTGTGAAGACCAAAAGAAATGTTATGTTCGAGAACGGGCCATCACTAGCATTAATGATGCGGAAAATATGTTGTCGACCTCAGCTACGAGGGTTATGTATCTTGGGTCACATAAAACTCACAATCATTGTAGCTGGGATCATGGGCCCGGGTATAAGCAGCGAGCGCCGAGGTAGCAGGTTTATCTTATTAGTATGCGGTAGCATCGACCTTACACAAAGTCAGTTGCATTCTGGAAGGAAGATTCACCCAGTAAGAGTTGGTGAAACAGCTCATTGTCTGTGAAAACTGTGTGAAAAGGGCTTTCATTCGAAACTCTTCTGCCACCAGTGGCCGTTTCAGTAACGCCATGCAATTCGAGAATATCATGTTCCAGGGAACGAGGCCTAGTAGATGTTAAATAATAGACCCAGCCTAACGTACGATCCGACCAAGAACAGGTGCTGACAGTCGAATTGGGTGGGATAGTTGTTAATGCCATTGCTGAAAGTAAGGTGAAGTACCTCTCGGAAGTGACGAGCTCTTGTTTTGCATTACGTAATTTGTGAACAATTGTGATTTCTCGCTCCAAAGCCTCCGAAATGCGGGAACAAACATGCTACTACTCCGATCTGATTACGATTTCCTGCCATGACCAACCAGGTGAGTTTGTAGTTAACATCGCCCAGCCACCTGTGGAAGTGTTAATGTTGACCTAACCACGACGTATGACAGGCGCTTCTTGATTCATCGAATTCAATTCATTCCAGCGATGAAGATTGCCGTCCTGATGAGTCACTGTTCGCCATTTACCACTCTATACAAGCCACGCCCGCTCCACGAAATTTTATAGGTGCCCTGCCCATCGAGCTTTTACTGGCAATATTCATGCATCTTTATCGGTCGTCTCGTAGTCTCACTCAAACTGGCGAGACATGGAGACTGAACGATCCTCTGTCATCATTATTTCCCTACGCTCCGGCCGCAGTGTGTTCAATGTGGTGTTCGGTGTTATCGTGTATTCCAGAGTTTTGGACTCGTGTGGTCATCAGGGTTGACTCTCAATATACACAAAGTCAAGATATCCGACGTTATTTCGAGTGGTCAAGAAATCTTCATCTAGATGTTATCATCACCAGAAATCGCGATGAATTTGAAGGAGTTGATATGAAGGAGAAGTCAAAAGTCTTCAAGGCGACTCGTGAACTCGTTAGGCATATTGAGCGATGCAGAAGCATCCGCTTCAACGTGATGTACAGCTCATCATTGCCGTCCATGCTCCACGACTTTCATCAGGAAACGGCTCCTTACCTGCACACATTGAAACTCAAATGTAAAGTTGACGATGGTGGATCCCCGCCTCGGAAGCTTGTGCACTGGAGCTTTGATGCACCCGGCCTTCGCCACCTCTATCTAGATGCCCGAAATTTTTTCGACGTCTGTGTAGACCGTAACAACTGGCTCAGGCGCCTACACAAGTTAAAGTCACTTTCAGTTTCCCGCCATCGCCAGCTTTCGGCCAAGGGCATTGATCTATACAAGCTGTTGAAGGCAGTAGAGGAATCCCCTTCCCTCGGATACTTGGAGCTCAAGGACTTGCACTTCTCTCGCCTGCGTCCTTGGACCACAGTGAATGATATTAGTATAGACCTAATATCTATGAATTTGGAGGACCTATCAGGCGAGGTGCTTTCAGAAATTATCGGTTATGTTGACAGTGCCCCACATACAACTCGCATTTCTCGTTGCTCTATTACTACTTGCCACCACTCCCTAATCTCTAGTAGCGTCGCCTTCCGTGGTCTCTCGGCCAACCAGGATTTGATGGCTCCTCTGGCACATTGGCGCGGGCGCACGCTCTCGCTCATCGATTGTGCATGCTTCCATGATGATTTTCTGCGGGACATGATGGACGGAGGACCACACGACCAATCCTTCGCATGCAAGGGGGTGAAAGAGTTACACCTTGTCAATTGCACGAAATTTTCTCCAAGATTGCTCAAGGCCATGGTGCGAAAGCGGAGGAAGCTAGCACGCAGATCCATTTTCTGGATAAACGATCAAGAAACTCTTGATTGGACATTTCCAATTGTGGCGCCCATCACATTGATATCAGTTGAAGGTGGACCAGCGTTATTCAAAAAGGATAGGGAGTGGTTCGAGACGAACCTTGGGTCGTTTCACTGGGATGAGCAAGTGCTGGACCGTTCATTCGAGGATTCTGGCGATAGCGACCATGACCGTATTGAATGAATCCATTAAGTATGTAGTGCTTGAGTACAGGTGATGAACTATGCTTGCAACGACACGATTTTATGTAAACTAGCAGGAGAGATGGGAGCTAAGCGCCCGCCGGGTTTCCCAAAGTGCGAGCTCGTTGACACCTCGCGTCCGAGTAGGCAGCACGCTTGACATTGGCTATGTGTCTGGGAAGGAGAAATACAGCCTGCCCTACAAGCCCCAACTCAAAAGGGAACGCAAGTAGAAACAACCGAAACTCCCGCCTCCAACCAAAAACCACCCAAAGCGAAAACCACAAAAACACACCTGACGACACCATTTTTAAATCTAACGATAGGCTCGATCTCCACGGCCTTCTCATTTTTCGCTTGGCGTATATTCAAGGAGTGCGACCGAGCTGATTGTGAGAAGCCACATTGAGGTGGGTTCCTGGGCAGCGGCTGTTGGTGCGGATGTTTTGAAATAGAGGATCAAAGGGTATCGATGCACACTGAGTAGATGACGAACGAGACATGAACAGCGGGAACTACTGAATATGAGTTATCAGTTAGTTACTGTTTTCACGCTTGCTTGTTTCTCACCGTATGTTGATTTCTAATCTCCCTTAAGCGAAGAACGAGGTCAGCTTCAAGTTCAGAAGTAGGGTTTAGTCCCAGACTCCCAGTCTAATGTTGAATATGACTTGCAGAGGCACATCCGAGTCAGCCAAGAACTACGTCCGCCCCTTGGATGCTGTGGCAGTATCGAGTTCGTCGAGTAGTATCTGTCATTCATCCGCTCGTCATCGGCCTTGGTGTTCTCTTTGATAGCTAGGGCCTCATGTTAAACAGTCAAAGTGGTCAACGCAGCATTCATGATGAAGCGCACATTATTTGCCACTGTCGATGACGGTCAATGGCGAAGATGATGACCAAGTTATGGACGAGGTGTACATTCGACGATACTCAGTGCCCTGGGTATCCAGTATGCCTTTTTGGAAGCACACGATCTACTAAAGCAGACAAGCAGGTGGCAAAGAGTAAAAGTAGAAATGTTCATTTGTGCACTTAACTTTTGCTCACTTTCAATCAAATCCAGATCTTCTTAATGTACCGGACCGTGTAATCGCAGCGTCACCATGCGGTCGCTCCTTCGACGGATTTCTCCACGCCAGAATGGCATCCATTTCGCGCCATGAGCTATGGTGGCCCACTCAGACACAAAGTTAAGTTTGTGTTCTGTGATCCCTCGGTACGTCTTTTCATCTATTCGGGAGTATAGCGCATGTTTCTGCCCTTCTATGACATCTGTAGACAGACTGACCTTCCCGCGCCATAGATAAGGATGAGGCCGCCAGTGCTACCACTTTTCACCGACGAGAAACTGGCCAGCAGAGTCGGGAGCGCAGTAAACGATGTTTTGTTTTGTCTTTCATATGACATCTGTATAAAATATTAATATCATCAGCTTTGATCTGGCCTGGGACCGACTTTTGAGTCATAAACTCTGGATCATTCCCTTTCATTGTCGCACCACTCCTTCACTTCGATCAAGATGGAGCAGCCCTGCCTTTCCTGCGGTAAAACCTATCCCACACAGAGATCGCTCTCTGAGCATCGTTCCCGTTTTACACCCTGTCACCAAATTCTGATGATGGGAGAAAATCAAAACGGATTCCGATTGAACAGGAGAGGGTAATGCAGGAAGTGAGTGATGATGAAGCCTGGGCAACAGATCATGGTGAGATAGATGCAGATAATGATGCAATCGCCATAAATCAGGTATATTTTGTTTGGATCTTAGAACCGAAACTCACCATACATTTACCACATTGTCATGAGACACAGCCGGCCATGATCACGTTGAATTCTGAGAAAAACAGAAGTTGGTAGCGCTAAAAACGCACCTGATTACACCCGAATTCAGTCGATATCCAAGCATCATTCGCTGTCCAACTGAATGCCGCTGCCATTTTTTCCATCAATACTCCCACCATCTTATCAATTGCCGCTGCCGAGTAGCACGACATGTACAGCCCTGCTGTTCCCAATCTCTGCACTTTATGGTTCAGTCTCGTCTCTGCACGGACACTCAAAATATCCAAGAGCTTGGCGCGGTTCAGAAATGGCTGTGCACGGCCCCATGACTGAGTGGGCTTGGAGTTCGGCTTATGCTAAAGGCTGACCGAACCTGGGAGAAGAAGCTTCCTGTCCCCCACTGGTATAGTCCCCCTCAGCCTGTCAACCATTTACTCCCACCAGGTTGTATAAAGGAACCTCCTAAACCCAACGAGAAGAACGGTGGTAGGGTTGTCACCCACCCTTCTAGCGTTCCTCTATCCCTAGTCAACAGACCCGTATCTAGGAGACGGTTATCTGCGGCAGGTGCCAAGGCCCAAGGACATGGTCTGCCTCTCAACGCTCAACTGGACGTTCCGGCATCGACTTCACTTCATAGCTAGTCACCTAGGTGTTAAGGCTCTTACGTCGGGTCCTTTTGATCCTCCTGGTACCCTCGATCGGTGAGCCTTCCTTTCCATTTGCTTTCTTTCCGCAGTTTTAGTTCGATATCTGTGATAATCATTATGAGCATCTCTCCATTACTATGATGGATTGTTCTCCGGCGGTCATAGGCCTTCATAGTCTAGCTCGCCGGCATTCCACACAATTTCACTTTCTTATCTTGTCAGTGATTTGACAGAGTGACTAATGAGTGTTGGCAGGCGGTCATTCGACCAACGGACCCGTTTAGGTCGAGAGCATTGGCGACAGGGTCACAGATTACAATTATGCCATATGTATGTTTTACCTCACACTTGTTCGACACTTTACCATTGTTCGACACTTTACCATTGTTCGACACCTTACCATTGTAGCCAGACACGTGACGAAAGGAAGATCCGTCAATATTTCAATATTCATTGAAATGGCAAGCAACGAGATTGACATTTTATGTAAAGTTGAATAAGAGTGTGCTACAAACTATCGGTTACAGTCTATTCGTGATTCAGGTGGTTGTTTCGTGAGTCACTTTTCGCAGGGATTTCAAGATATACGTTACCATTTGTAACAAATAATCACGTTTTCACGCTAAAAAAAAGTGGCTCGCGGGATAGAGATCCATCGTGAATAGACCATAACCGATGAAAAAACAATGCGAAGTACCCGCGATAGGTGTATCTCGATTGCATTCGGAGATTGCATCTCGAAATGTGTAGTTATTATTAGCCTCTATTTTCCGCTGTGCGGGATGTCGATAATCACTTGCTTGTTGACCCAGCCGCGTCCTATTTTATGCTCCCCTCGAGCGCGGCAACAGCTCACATCGTTGACACAGGCATGAGCTATCTTGTAGACATTCCTCACCGAATATCCTTTACTGGTTTAGCAATTTTGTATGATAAGACACATATCCAACGGGGTTTAGTCAGCCATGAGACGATGCTGTCTGAGGGCGCAAAACTGTCCAGGGGGGATGTAAGGACCAATACGTGTCAACCCCATAACGGCAGTTGCTATGTGACATTGTAAGTGGTTTTAGAAGACGACACTTTTGTTAAGATCCTCGTGCAGAAGTTCCCGCATTCCGGGGGGTAAAACGGGTTCTTTGCCGTTGACAATATACCCTGTTGAAATTCCACGATGGCCGCGGGTGAAAGATGCGGTTAGTCCTGACCTAACGTGATTCAAGAGTTTCACTGACGGAAAGGCATTTCAACGCTTTCTTTAGCATTGAATGTGATGGTCGGAAAGTCCTAGATAGGCTATGAATATCCATTATGCTCATAAATATTCTGCAACCCACCACGTAAGGTATAGCATTCAGTTGCACTATAAATGGTTTGGAACTATTACGCTGCGGAAAAGTGCAAGAGTCACCTTTGTCATCGATAACCCGCTTCGTTACAGCGAGCGCGGTATCTGTTGTCATCTGCATTGAACCCAGCTGACGCGAAGGAAAACCAAGTTGGCGGAGCTCAGATGTTCGATCACGAGGGGGATCATCACCTGGCGTGTGATGTCCAGATAATCTGATGATAAGGAGTCTTGATGTGCCTACCTAGTATACCCTTGGGGACAGAAGTTAAGTTGATCAGCGAGCCCGAGGTTTCAGCGGATACAGATCTCACCCCAAACAAGAAATGATCAAAAATCTTGCCATCTTCCGGAGCAAGCACTGTTTGAGCTTTCGGGTCAAGAAGACATACCCTTGTGATTGGAATGTTATTCTGCTCCAGCAGCTCCATTACTGATTGAGTATGGACGCGGTATAATGCAGATGGTTCATTTATGGAGGCAAGCCGGGCATCGAGCGATGAACTGGAGTTTTGTGATAGATGTGTGAACTCAACTCGACCGTTGATGCCAGCCAACATGATCATATGCTAAAACAACCCTCAGTCCTTGAGCGAATTGCGCTGATGAGTCCACTACGTGCCACATATTCCAGCTCAACCCAGGGTGGGAGGGATTTTGGCGTCGTTTCATCCTCCTCCATGTGTTCTGCGTAAAAATATGAGGTTACTTTTCCTGCACCAGGTTGCAAGTGTCCCACCGATCACGTATGTGAATGTCATGATGGACGGTGCGATTTGCGATCCCGTCGATGTACTTGTCAGTTACGATTCAACCTTCTTCGAATCAAGGTCAGCTGCAGGATCGAATGAATGCAATTACCTGCCATATGGTTTGCTATGAAAAGTCCGAATGTCACGTGCAACTTAACCGCTGGATTTGGCGTCATCGATCTCCAATTTTCCAGATCAGGATATTTCGGTGTGCTTCTTTTCCGTGTGCCTCGCAGCTCCTGTTAAACCTGGTACCGTAAATCAAACATTCAACTTTGATTCAAGTTCAGACTTTGATTCCAACGGACTAGTCGATATCATTTTCGGGATAGTTTGGTAACATTGTGTTACCGTCCATATTTTTCATGCGATTTCAACGGCTTAAATCAAGCCTTCACACTGACAGCGACTAATGACACGATTCAATCGGACATACTCAAGAAAGAGTAGATTGATCTTCTCTGACATGATGTGGCGCGCTTTTCGTGTTACGATGCGAGTAGAAAGGTCCGGATTGTCTCAACTGCGACACTCAGTTTCTCACTCCCATGCGGACATATATAATAAACCACTAGCACCTCCAAGTAATCATCGTCTCCACATACAATGTCTGCACCTAAATTCAGGATCGCTATCTGGTGAGGCATCTTCAGCTTGTCGCCATAGTCGTGCTCATTGCAATACTGCCCTAGTGGAGGAGGGGTAGGTGGTTTGACATTAGCCGTCGCCTTGTCCCGGTACCCGGATATTGTCGTCGACGTGTACGAAGCCGCTCAGAGCTTTCACGAAATCGGCGCTGGTTTGGGTGTCTGGCCCAGGTCATTCAAGGTACCGATTTCGGATAATAACATATACTGGGGTCAGACCATCCACTAGGTGTTACAAAAACTTGGGCATGACTTAGAACGACAGCTAATTCAGCGCTGCGGTTACGAATTCACAGAAGAATATGGTCAGTGACAATTTGTACACGATTGACCGTTCAAACTCACTGAGAGAAATTTAGTCCCATGTATCAAGCACCGTAAAAGTGATCAAACCATTGGCTTTCAGCTTTTTGACCTGGTGACAAAAGGTCAACTTTCCTGTACATTCAAATGCATTTCATTGACCACAATCGGTGGCACAGGCAATCAAATGCGTTTTCATCGAGCTGACTTTCATGGCGTACTTCTCTCACATCTCTCGCCGTCTTGTACAACGTACAACGCCAAGCGACTAAAATCATATATCCAGTCCCGTTCAAGAAAATCACCAATCAAGCTAATATTTCAGGATGGATCGACCGCCACATGCGATGTATTAATTGGCGCTGACGGGATCAAATCTGCAGTCAGATCCTGCATGATGCGTGAATTGGCTGAGGTCGTGGGCCCTCACGAAAAGCAGTCTGTGCTCTCGTGCATGAACCCAATCTGGAGTGGCGTCACTGCATACCGAACATTAATTCCTGCAGAGAAGCTGCGCGCGCGTTGTCCTAACCACCGCGTCTTTGCGGGGGAGATTACTCAGGTAAATCATCTGTTAGTTACATGGCATAGCATTGACTTAGCGGTGCCTTCATTTCTAGTACTTGGGAAAAGATGCTGTGAGACATTTTTATTTTTATCTATCATATACATTGTATTAAGGCTGACGCATCTCAGTTCTTCCTTGCATACCCAATTTCTCTTGGGAAATACATCAATTTCGCAGGTTTCACGCTTCAACCTGATCTCGTTAACACGGCCTATGAAGTCGATCCACGAATGCCTCGTCGGTCTTTCCAAGGGAGGGCTGACAGCGACTGGGTTGGAGAACTTACGGCTGAACAGTTTGTTGAACCTTTCAAAGACTTTGAAGAAGACGCGAAGCAGATTCTCAAGGTCTGTCGTTCCTATCTGTTTCGCTGGTCACTCACTGACAATTCCCGCAGTGTGTAGAAAGAGGCACGCTTTGGGCTGTACACACCGTGAAAACATTACCATCCACAAACTTTGGACGAGTTGCACTATTGGGAGATGCTGCCCATGCAATGCTGCCATTCCAGGGCGCTGGTGCTGGTCAGAGTATCGAGGTCAGTGGCGTACATTCGTACTTCCATTTCACACCGTGCTGATTTGATTTGATAGGATGCTTACCTCCTCGCAACTGTTCTTGGACACAAAGCCACGACCTTAGATACGGTACCCAGGGCCCTTGCCATATACGACAAGTTGAGACGGCCATTCTCATCAGATGTGGCTCTACGCTCAAGGTTCAATGGCCAACTATGCGCGTTGCAAACGAACGTCCCTCTGCACAGGCTCGGCAATACAGTCACCAAAAATTGGGAATGGGCATGGCTGACGGAGCTAGATGATGCTTTGGAAGAAGCTGTCAAGCTTGTGGAGAACAGATCAATCAACATCCGCTTGTAACATATCCGCATTATCTATGTCATCATTTCAAAGTCGTGTATTTCTATATAACTGTGTCGGATAATAATATGTATCAGGCAATTAAATGTGTATAGTACGGATCAACGACGAACAGTTTGAAATAACAATAAAATCCGTAGATTGGTATATATGCACGAAGGACCGTCGACCCAGACTGACTTATCTCCTTTTGCTCAAAATACGAGTGGCACTGGCTTTGACGACGCCCGCTGCCTTCTCTACCTCTTTCCTCGACAGCGCAGCAGTGGCAGCAATACGTATAGTGGGCCTGGACTCTACCATCTCTTGTCCGCGCAAGTGCTTCGCCCGCGTCAGCAGCACACCGTTTGCTATCGAATCATCGACAATGTCCTGCAGGATGCGTTCTTCAGCCTCGTAGTCATAGGTGGGCTGGGTGACAGCAAGCGATTGTTGTTGGGTTCGCAGACAGAAATGTATGATAGGGCTGGCACGATGACCGAGTAGCGTGATACCTTCGGTTTTCTCCAACACTGCGCGGATGGCGCGGATATTGTCTTGCAAATTGAGAAGTACCGAGGGGTTGTTCCGGAGGAAAGTTATTGCCTCCGACCCAGAGGTTGCCAGGAGAGCAGGCATGGAAGCCGAGAATACAAAGGACGTGCCGTTGATCCGCTGCTTAATGCATGACTACAGGATCATGAATGCGAGCAATTTGTACTTACTTGGTGATCCACTACAATAGAAGAACCAGCACAAAAGCCACCTGCAGAACAAAGACCGTTAGCAACAGAGCCTACGAGCATGTCAATCTGCGACGCCTGGAAATTTTCACGTGAGCTATATCCTCACTGGAATGAGGAGCCAACCCACTGGAACGTTGTACAGTTCTGTCAGACCACGACCGGTTCGGCCCATGGTTCCGAAAGAGATGCTTTCATCTAGGATGAGGCGGTACTTGTACTTCAGCTTAAGTTCAACCTGCACAACAAACTTGAGTGAACACGACACTAAATATATTGGAATGAAGGAACCAACCAGTTTAGGAAGATCCACCATTTCGCCGTCGCGCTCAAAGATACCTTCGGTTATGATGAATCTACGCGTGAGAGGACCTTTGCGCTTTTTTCTCTCCTTCTCCACACTGATGAGGGTATCCTCGAGACTCTTGAGGTCATTATGGTCGAACCAACGAACGGTTGAACGGGATATTAGAATGCCTTTTTGAATGGCAAAGTTCACGGAACGGTCGGCGACGATGATATCCCCACGCTTGCAAAAGGCGGGAATGACGGACGAGATAGTTGAAAAGCCTTGAGAGTAGAGGATAGAAGCCTCCGTGCCCAGGAACTCGGCAATATCACGTTCAAGGTCGAGATGGACATCTAATACATATTGCACGTCAGCCTACCGCGGCACGTTGCTACCAGCCGCATTCACCGATGGTTCCGTAAAATCCAGGGGGTCCACAACTCCCAAGGCCATATTTCTGGAGCGTTTCCAGGGCCCGCTCCTTGACCTTCTCGTTACCCGCTAGTCCAGCAAAGTTGAAGCTAGCGAGGTTGGTTACAATTTTACCAGTTGCGAGGAGTTTTGGCTTGGGACCATTAGGGCCAGAAATAACAGGAACTGAACTAAGATCTCTCTGTTCCCACTCGGTAAGAGGTTGTGCAAGAGGTTCGGGCACCCATTCGTCCACTAATTCGTCTATTTCCTAGAAGGACATCAGTTAGGGACGAACAAGCGCAGTATGATAAAACCCAACAACCTTTTCAGAAAACTTGATGAAATGCTTTCCTGACCTATCAGTGCGAGTCCTGGACTGTAGTAGAGTCCTTATAGCGAAAATGACGAGAATAAGCTCGAGAATTGTTCGTCCGGGATCGTTCTGGTGAGAAGATTTGACATATCGTGCAACGACTGCTGAGCCTGGAATTCTGTAGAAGCCAGACTCTAGTTTTGACAAGGAAAATGCCAGGAATGATAGCACAGGTTCGAGTGCTACGGAGGTCGAGCTATCCATCGTAAAGAAAGTTTGGGACGTTGCTGGAAACCGTCACTTACTAGTGCTCAACCGGCGCAAATGACTTATATAAGCACGGTCCGCAGACTTGTAAACGTAAGCAGCCAATCAAGCTCGTTCATCATTATTGCCAGCAAGTCGCTGTACACCCAGGGGCTAGGGAATCGTTGTACCCCAACCACCCTTGCAAATGAGCTAATTACAATATGGGGACAAGTAAAATGTTTCAAGTCGAGTTGATGATCAGAATCGGATTGAATTTTGCAAGTTCTGTATCTTGACAGTCGAGGTCGTCCAATCGCTCGTATCCTGACACCTCGAACTACAGCTATTGTGACATAGAGGATCCGGTAATTTCAATAAGATGCCACCTTGCACCTCTTTTGACACCACCAGCAGTCATAGTTCAAAAGCTCAGTATCATAGACTGCCGATGCTGGCCATTGTGGTATGCAGTCATTGGCAATTGTCCACCTCGTGCCGCAGGCAGTTTACACCATCGGGTGACGCACAACGCACATGTGTAGAGTTAAGACAACATTAGAGCGATTGCTGCGATAGGGGTTATGATGATGTGGCCTGTTCTCACCAGGGTTGGCCCAATTACGAGGCACATTTGCCAATACTGATTATCCATGCATCATTGACATAGGAATCGTAATACGCTAATGATGTGGAGCTTGCGATCATGGTAACCATCGTGGTATGCGAGTGGGGTCGGACTAGACGTAGACAGCGAGCATTGGGTCATTGGTAGAGGGTCTCGTGCTTCTTGCACTGAGGATCTGAGTAGCACGGTATTTACGTGTTTGGGTGCGCTTAAAGCCCGGTAGGATTATGAAGGCGTAGTAGGTACGATGGTATAGTTACGCTTTCCCACATCCTTTTCCTGGAAAGACGAGTACAACAAAACGTAGTCATAGAGACTACGCCTTGTGTACCAATTAATGCCGTTGATCTATTCAGGTTCAACGTTCATACTATTCATTGGGTGTGTCAAAGACTCAAAGTTAATCTTTCAGACACTCACAGTAAATATATATCGCAATAATGCATCGATCTCTTCAGAGGTTACAAAGCACAGGTCTCGATTAATCCACCGTCAACGATTCACCCATATGACGCGCTCTGCTACCCAATGAAAATCTCGAGAATTCCTGGAGGGTTTGCGCGAAAGATGCAGGAACGTCCGTAGCTTATTTGGAAGTCTGATTTTGACCTTTAGGCGTACCTGTAAACTGGTTATACAGTTTTGATACCAAATCTGCAGGCACGGTTTATCGCGGAGAGAGACCTGTGGTGCAGAACGAGATGGTATTGCATTGAGTGTGCCACGTGACCTAAGTATGTGCGGCAAATCGGCAAATCGAACCACCAACTTTGCAAGTAAGACGTAGCGAGCTACATGCCTAAATGTCTTGACCTTTCTAGACTACCCAAAGCTCCAGGTCTCCGTTCAATTAACGTGCGTCCTCTCTCTTTCATGTTACATTCTCTCATTATTGTTCCTTAAAGCGTTGCAATGTAACACCCGGCTCCCCTCTTCCATTACTTTTCCCTGGTACCGCGCCGTACAACCGTGCCCGCACTGTTGACCCAACGCACCCTGCCACTCGGTGGAAAGCTAACGCGTTTCCGCATTTCTCCTGCCCTGCATTCATGCTGCGCGCTGTACCCAAGGGTGCGCTTCTGCGCCCAGAATTTGAGAGGCGCTTACCTCAGATTGAGCGCTCTGCCATGGTACCGCGGGGGGAACGGAATGACGGTTCAAAGAAACTAGATATGAGCATAGTCTTCATGATTTCGAAAAAGAAGACGAACAAAAGGGCAGTGGTGCGCAACAGGATCGCAATGCGCATCAGGTCTGCCTTTGAGCTCATTGTTACTCGAGGTGCTGATGCTGAGCCGAAAGAGAATGTCGAAGACAGACATCTGGGCAAGAAGTGTGGGCCTGAAGAATCCTCTAGTGTCGTTAGGAAGCCCAAGAAAAAGCTTGATCGTTCGAGTCGCGAGTTAAAACTTGCCAGCTTGGCATCGTCGATCACCCGGTCCAATTTCGGGTTGATATCGAATCCTGCGCCCACCAGGCATCTAATCCTTCAAGGTACGTCATAAGAGCAATATTTATCTGCCTCTCTTCTTACATGGACAAAGATTGGACATATGTTATGTCGCCTTCTCTCCTGAGTTACCGCATGCCTCTCCCCGATCTCATACAACATCTCCGTGCAGGCCTCGAGAGCATTCGAGCACAGTCAATGAAGCTTGATGTACAGTGGGCATTGGACAAGAAACTAACAATCGACCCGCCGTTGGCCAATATCACAAGCCAAGAACCTGAGGTGGACTGGCGGCACATCGCAACTGACGAAAACGATATTCCTGCGTTATTTAACCTTGATGAGCCCGAGCATGGTCTCATCAAGGCGGGAAAACTCATCAATCCTCAGAAACAGCCCATCAAGCTGTTTTTCCCGACACCACCATCGTCTGGAGAGTCGTCTTCTACCTTTATTGAAGATGATCAGCTGGTCACTTCCCACAGATCTGTCGATACGCCCATGCAGTTGGCTTCACCGGCAAATCGGCCAGGTCATCAATCTTCTGGTCCCATTTCTGATTCTTCGAAACCTACCCTACGTGCTCCATCCACATTTAGAATAGGCGCAATGGAACGTCTTGCAACCGTAAAGAACCAGCCCCTGGTTGTACCTGGTCGCAAAGCAGAACGAAGACTCTCTTAGAGGGGAGCTAGTGCAGAAATTGCGGATATCGACGAGATAGATTACCCAGATTATTACGGCCGCATGTACACCACGTGGGACGCAGTCAACTTACCAAGAAACGCGCAATGGTGCCGAACAGACTTGGATGACCCTATTGCAGCAAATATCTTATTTATTTATCCCCCCGCCTCAGCTGGAGTGTCCACGTCATTCCACACACGTATCACCGTCCACACCCCATAAACCGTCACCCGTTCGCAATTTTACGTCATCAGCAAATTATTCAACGCCTTCAGGAGCGCCACAAACACCGCCAAGACGGTGATGCCCTAAATCAATTGCTAACTGGTTCGCCAGCTTTGTGCCTGACGTACATAGTTCAGACGAGTTAGTCTGAAGTTTATGTCCGTTTCAGGCCACTGAGTGACATGACTAATCTACAACTCAGGTCCCGCCTGTGTAACTGCGACCGATGTAGTGCCAGTATCAATCTCTATATCATACAGGGTTCCAGGTCTCCATAGGTCTCCATACGATTGAGTCCAGCTTGCTCGACTCCACCATCCTGACAATCTCGCGTTTTCTTTGTCACCTTCTCCATTGTCTACCAGAGTATACTGTAGTGGTATTTTCACCGACACATTATTTCTCCCATGTGTTATTTTGTTTTCGGTGCGAGTTATCTTTTCCAAAGAACGTATTTTTGTTTGCCTGCGGATAATCATCCAGTCACATAATGTCGTGATGTAGGTGAATTTAGCCTGATGACGCTTGCTCACTGCTTTCTCATCAAGCATTTTATGGCCGAATGTTTGACACATCCAGATTCCGAGTACTATATAAAGAGGTCACGATGCTTAGGCCTGGTTACTGACGCCTCTCTTCGGAGGAATCGCTGGCTATATAGTCGACTCTCTCAGTTCTTTTCATCAGCATACTCGAGTGGTTCATTCTTATTAGCCTCGTTGTTTCCCGGGAGTCTGGCATACCAGTCAGTGTCTCCGGTCCCAATACAATACCATGTTCAGCTCCCTCCAATGCATCACAGACCATTTACTCTGGTCACTTTGACACGAATGTCAACGAAGATGGATGTGCGAAACGACCTCGACTCTGCCTCGCTTTACTTTTCAAATGTTATTTGATCATTAGATCAGTAGAAGCAGCCGCCGTTGGTAGCTCTTACCACTGACTATTCAATCAAGCTCGGTTGTAAGGCATAATCCTGAATTTCAAAAGTATGAATTGCCATCGCCTATACGTCGGTGGCTTATCTCCAGAGAAGTATAAATAATAGTCCGTGCGTGAATAAGTATGATGTGAGAGGGTACGTATTAAAGGAATTACATTCTAAGAACTAGCGCTGTGTTGAAATAGCGAAGCAGTATTGGAACAATATTCGTTGTTAAGCCTAAGCGGGAATCTTCATGAAAGATGCGAAATACGCATCAAGGACCTCAACGCGATCCAGTGGCGCGATAGCTCCAACATAGCCATCAGGGCGAACAGCAACCAGTGCACCTTCAGATCCCACTCCAAAATACGAGTAACCCTCTTCCCCAAAGCTACCAGTGGGATCAGTGTCGTCGACAAACACCCTAAGAGCATCTCGATCAATATCATCACACTTGACAAATATGAGGAAGCACTCACTTTGACCAATGAGGGCGAAGAAGCGCAGGGAGCCGCAAGAGATTGAACTCATCCTTCCGGTCTTTGCTGATCGTGATGACGTCGAATCGCGAGTCCCCAGGCGTCGCATAACGGTTCAGAAAGTTCTGAGGTTTCTGCATGTCCGCGACCATAGACTCGACCCTCGCTTGCTGAAGCGGGTCGCTGAATTCACCGGTAAACACAAGTAACTTGAAGAGGGAGTCTGAAGGAAGCAGGTCCTGGAGCTCGAATGGCCGTCCGTCTGCTGCCCGCATGAATTTGTATGGAGGGACGCGTTTGCCGAGGACGAGACCACTAGCCAGCTCCTGGTATGTGTCATTCACTACAACTGAAGGGTGATAATGTATCCCAATTCCACTGGTGAAATCTGTTTGGAAAGTCCTACGACCCCGCGGGGTTAGTAATCAGACGAGACTTGTTGGTAGAATAATCTCACTTCAAAACATGTTCGGACGAAACCCCATCGCTGTTCTGCTCAGTCAAGGGCTTCTCGCACACAAGGGTGGACCACGTTTTATCGAACGCGATCAGTTCTAATGCGAATTTACGGCGCTCTGATTCGTACTATCGGCGGGACGTGAGTAAGGAGTCAAATAACTACACAAGAGCTTGCCGTTGACAAAAGGGACATGTCTGCCCACCCACGGATAACTTGGGCAATTTTCCAAGCTGACAAAGCGATTTAGCTCGATCGCGACGACAGCAACGGAAGACATACCTAGATTGTGACTATCGTTGATACTCGCGTTCATTCCTTGTCCTGGAAGCTCCATTGTAACCAGACCGGGGGAAGGGGCTAAATCTAGGACGCTTACCTGCTTTCGGAGAGTGCGTGTGGCAAGCATCACCAGCGATAAATATTCTGTTTTTGATAGAATACTTTGAGGCCACTCGTTGTCCAACTTGAGTAAAAGTGTCAGAAAAACACCAATTCATAGCTGACAGTAAGATGCATACCGCTATATACCGTCCACCACAAAAACTCACTCTTCCGGGCAAGCTTGTAAGGTTTAAGCGATTTCTGGGCAGTCTAAGGGGAACATTGATGAATGTTGACCGTAGTATGATGATGGATACCGCTTACTTGAAGAATTTCCTCTGGACCCATTCTATCCTTGTCCACCCTGCCTGTCACAGGATTGATGACATCGCTGTCTTCCAGTTGAACATATGCGCGAACGCGATCCTCTTCCCGAGGAAGGAGAAACATCGAGCCATAGTTAGATTGTGCTAGACACTTATTCCTGACATCCGGGAAGTCAGTATCGGGCACAAAGTCCACGACACCCCAGATGGCATCTATCGATCGAGAGTGAGCTTGGTGAGAATTTTGAGAGATCAACTTTCTCACCAGATTGTTCTCCATCCATCGTGATATCGAACTGTTTGCGGGTCCATGAGTGAGCGCCTATCAATGTGAATGATTATATTGGCAAGATCGATATTTTAGGAGCCTACCGTCACCACCAATAACAAATTTAGCGTGGACGATTTCTTGTTGTTCATCCTCGGATTGGTCTAGTCTTTGGAGCACAACGCGAACTGGATATGACGTAGGATCCGCCAATTCGTCTTCATTCTTAGAGAGCTCTATCGAAGTTGGCATGGTCGATCGTTCGACCTCAACGCCAAGCGATGTCATGGAATCTAAGAAGATGTCTTGAATGGCTCCTTGATGGAGCGCAGCCTTGATCTCATTCAGTTGATATAATTCCCGTCCGATCTATGAACGCACCTCGAATGGGTATCTTGCAGACGGAGCTGTTATGTTTGATGTTCTTTTGGTAAGCTAATGGCGGAAATTCAGTAAACATTCTTTGTCGATAGCGGAATTCACGAACCTCTATGCCACCGGTCGAAGAAGGGTTGTAGAATGCCTAAGATGCAATGAACAACATATCCTGTAAACCCGTCTTGAAAGACGTACCGCTAGATGGATTTGGGAACACTCCTTCAGAAGGCGCTCTGCAAGTCCATAACTCTATGTTCAGTTCATTAATACTGAGTCTGATTCGGTCAGTCAGGAAGCATTTTCACCTGCAACAGTTCAATAGTGCGAGGTGAAATTCCATCCCCATAACCGGCAGTTATCTTGAAGGCCCTAACCGAAAGTTGAATTAAAAGCAGGCATGGAAGGGATTGATCCACTGACCTTTGGTCGACGATGCGGACATTCACTCTCGCATTTGCGAGGGCATTCGCGCACATGAGACCAGCAGGGCCAGCGCCAATAATGAGAACATCGACTTCAGAGTGACGTGCGAACCGAACAGGCATTGAGAAAGAACTATTGCTTGGTAATGGGAATGTAGAGGAGTGCGTCTTGGTACAGGGGATGTAGGTCTACAATCCTCAACAGAGCTTTCTTAAAGGCGGCACAGGGGTAGAATAAATAGAAATCAGCCGCGACCGCTGTCCCTAGAGCCATGTCAGTTCCCTGCAAGTAAGATTCAATGAATCAAAACCAATATTTGCTGAGGTTGATTTAGATACAACTCGGAATATCTTGTACACCAATGATATAGATAGCAACAATGCATGACTCGCAGACGGCCATCATGACGCGGTGATGTGATCTGGGTATCTTTGAGTTTGGTGCACGTAGAATCTTTGTAAGGCAGTGACTTGAACCCTAAAAATATGGGACGGGGTGGACCAACCAACAAAGCTTCATTTGTATGGAAGCAAAGGCTAACCATCCGCGACCAACACGGGAGTCAAATGCAATTTTGCAGACTGCGCTAAAGTGGGAGAACATGCTTGACAGACCGCTTCTGCGAATAGATGGATTGTTGAGGCATTGCCTCCGGGTCACCATCCGAGAGGTGAGGCCAATGTACTAGCACGTATGGCACATGGATCCAGGACACTCTTAAAATAAATCTGCTGTCCCTTTATGTATGAAGGCGACTGTAGCTTGCTGCTTGAGCATGACATTCAGCCAGCCACCTACATGCGCAGAGTTAGTACTGACCGATAGTGGCAACCGGCACTGCCAGTGGCAGCTTGTCAAAGTTTCTAGCACCCCAAAATTGAGTCACGTGCTTGCACGTTCCTAACTCATCGATAACTTCCCACAGGTGTATATAATGATGCATGACATCATTGTACTACTACATAGTAACCTCCCAGGAACGTGACTCGGGAGTTCTCTTTGAGACGCAGGGAATGTGACGTTCTCTTGTGTATTATTGGCAGTCGAATAGGGTCGGATCCTATTGCCGGATCCTGGGCATGTCAGTCAGAATGGAGATATGGTCACGCCGGTGTTGTGTCTTTCGTGCAACTCGAATGCACGTCAGAGCATGTGCCATCATTCACAAAATGTGGCCTCGCAATATATCTAATATAATCTCTCTTCAAACAGATGATGCGTCTCTCAGATTTATGGGGTGAGTCTTGTCGTGAACAATTCCGGTGACAAAAATAGCACTGGAACTTGAACGGACACGGACTGCAAGGGAAATACAAGGCCAAACCTCCATACTACGACTCTATCTATCCAGGACCGACTACTACAGCAATGCGCAGGAATACAGATAGTGCTGTGGGTAGAAAACTATTTTCCGGCAGAACATGACAGAACGAGGGTTGTTTCATGGCAAAACCATGCGAAACTCAGAAGAGGTAAATTATTCGTCAACTACAAAATACCATTGGTTGACATTAATGATTCGACATCCCAAACACCCCCCTCACTTCTCGCACCATAATAACCACCGAGAGCTCGTCGTTAATAGACTTCGGCACCCATCATACCTGCCTGGTTCCGAACTGCCTTGAAGCGCCTTCCGGCATTTTGAGTCCGTTGATATCAAGATCAATAAATATTTCAACTACATTCTGTTTATCAAGTGCATTGCGCGGAATCAGTCGGGTGTTTGGGAAGATTGCTGTCGCAGTTTTCGGTGTGAGCGTCAGAAGAGTTGAGCGGACAGTGTTCACACTTGAAATGTGATCTATTGGATGAATCGGGGACATGTCTCGATGTTTGTTTATTGGGTGGATTAATACAGTTAGGATTTGCATTGACAACTACGCAGTTTATCTCACACAAATTCCGGTGTCTTTTCAAGTTCTGTCAAATTCTGTCACGGCGAATGGCAGCCGCAGAACGGCAGTAAGTAACTACCGACTACGAGCCAGGACCCTTGGCGCTCCAACAGCGTTTAAAAATGTTCAGTCTGAGCAGTATTATATTATGTTCAATCGATCTCATCCACCGTAACTGCAGGCGGATTTGGAAACTAGTTCACTCGGGCCAAACTCGGGCTATTGATATCTTGGAAGGTAGCGTGACGATAAACCCTCTCTCAGACAGGTGGGAGATTTTTGAAAGGATTCATGTAGCGGCAAGCCACAGTATCTCTAATAGTGTCCTGATGTCCACCATATTTGGAGCTAATAAAAGCCATATCCTGAAACTGTGCAATGACATCATGAATTACTGCGATCCTCTTGAGTTCTCCGTCGCGCCGCTGCGATAGCAAAAATGGAACGAAAGGCTGTCCGAAGCGAAATATCAATCGCAATGCCCGCGAGTGAGAACTCTGATAAACCGGCTCGTTTCATGCTGCAGGTGGACTGCGCAACAGAGATGACGCAAACCTATAGTATTTCTACGGCACCGATGTTCAGGTGACGACGGAAGTTGTCTTTGACTCGTGTGCTGATGTTATGATACGAAATCTTGTGTTTTCCGACACACTGCTGCGCTAGCAAAAATGAACCGAAAGGCTGTCCAAGGCAAACCATCAACTGCAATGATACTCGGGAGTGCTAGTGAGCCTCCTCTTCTACAGGCGAACCGCCAGGCAACTTGTCAGAGTCGTCCATCAGGTGCCTGGGCTTGGTCCGATCTTATGGTCTGCAAAGTCAGGCACCTCGAGCAGATACCGATCACACAGTAGATGGACCAACAAGAATGGACTTTGCTCGTGAAAACCAGTTTAGGGTCTCTTCAGCGATAATTAGCAGTCGTGAAGTCCGTCTGCCATTCTGCACGTGATGGGGCTAGACCCACGCCTCCATCTGACTTCTGTAGCACAACATGAAATGAAAGTCAGATGCAGACTGCAGACTGCGAAGCGAGAGACTCAGCTATTCAAGCTGGCCATAAAATTTCAATGCCAGATCTAAAAGTACAGTTTGTCGCGATGAAGAGACCTATGTGTGGTTATGATCTTCAGGTAAGGATGAACGGATGCGTGATGTTCTCCTGCAGGAGGCCCGAGCGCGTTCTGCTTCAAGTTCTCGCCGTAGATTACACGCAGGGAGGGTATTGTCGAGTTCAATCCAAACTGCTCTTCAAATAATGTCTTCTACTTTGGATGGCACCTGACGCAGACCTGCAGAACGAGATACTTAGTATGCGTTGGATACAGTGTGTTGCTGCAAAATGGCGAGCTCGGAGTTTGTAAAATAATTTGTAATAGCCAAATGCGTAAATCTGGACAACAACAAACAACACCTGCTTACATAATACGCTATGCGCTCATTTATTCTAGTACTCGGTTTTCGACTCTTGAGACTGAGGTGAGTTGGAGGCGAGACACTTGTATTAATTTTGCTTTTGATATAATACTGACGATTGATATCTAGTATTCATATTCATTATAGACTCCATTTCGTTCCTTTTTCGTCCGTCGTACCCTCGAACAAAAGTTACTGGGCGGTCTGCGGGTGTCTGTACAGAAATTCACAGCGCAAAATGTCACTGGGATGGACTGGCTAATTAGGACCAAGCTGTAGAGCTTACATGATGTGCAGCGCGGAGTGGTTTACTGATGTGTATGTCTTATCACATACTTTTAAGCCTCAATATGACAGTATGGCTTATGGCTTGGGCCTGGCCTGCGAGGGCATGTGGGCCAGGGCCTGAAGCCAGGTCAGGCACATCACTATTCATCGCCGTGTTTTGGTGTTTTCATAGTAAGTATATCGTAGCTTTCATAAATC
Organism: Suillus hirtellus; assembly: GCA_016695485.1. Taxonomy (NCBI): domain Eukaryota; kingdom Fungi; phylum Basidiomycota; class Agaricomycetes; order Boletales; family Suillaceae; genus Suillus; species Suillus hirtellus. Next base: position 95,352 of record MU172323.1, on the reverse strand, counting down.
TAACACTCGACGGCACTGATCTGAGCCAACACAGGATGGATCTACACAGGAACTCTGAAGCCAAGACAGCGACCGCAACAGTTCAACTTTCCTTTCTCGAACAACAGGATGTCAACATCGAAACTCATGGGAAACACATAACAATATCTGTGCATTTGAAGCGCTCAAAAAGGGCGGGTATACGGTACAGCAACATCTGTATGGCAAGTCTTTCATGCTATGGCAATTGCATCGTCCAGGCCAAGGCTTTCCATAGATGGAGAATGGAATGGTTACCGTGCGCTTCATCACGTAAAGATGCCATGCTATCTGCATGTTGCGACATGTGACTGTCTTGAATTTGTATCGTTGTCGCCCTGTCAAGGTGGAATCAGGATTCTACAGCAACGGTGTGTCTGTAAGACGGCTGTGCGTGTGCAAGCATCAGACCAAGATGCGACCAACGGCCACTTAGTTTCGTACGAAACACCCCGAAACTGGCATTGGAAATCAGTGTCCGACATCGCCAACGACTGGAACTTTTCTGGTATCCACGTGGTTGCATGCCGATACTGGGTTGTAAATCAAATTCTACCGCGGGCTTATTTTTATTTGATTTGGAACTGTTTCACCCGATCTTGATGCGGGATCAAATATGAATCTCCATCGTGCTGATTTTGACAACAGAATCGCTGAACGGTGGTATATCTAGCACGAACACTAACGTCATACACCACTAATATTCCCCACTTGCTCACACCCATCCCTCGAACATGACTTGCGTCTCAAATGATCCTAGTTGGTGGCCGCAAATCAATTGGAACCTTCTTTTGAGCTATCTGACAGGTTTGTCACATCAGGATTTCTGGATCCAACGTTGACTTACGGTTTTGAAGTTGTTTCTGGCATCGTGGTGGTATATGATCGTGGTGAGCAGGACAGTGTTCGAAAATCGCTGATGTTCTCATGATATTTCGACTAGTCTTAACACTCGGACAAGAGGTACGTCAATGTTATCGCCGGAGCAGCCATCTCACTAAGAATGGTGTCATAGATTGAACTCATCTGGGTAAGTAACAAGAGTCCCGTATCAGAGGAAAACAAGAGTATGCAATGAATTCGTGACAGAGACAACGCTGGTCTCTCATGACTGTGCTATATCTGATTGTTCGTACCTCACGTTTTTTAGCGTGATGGGCAAGTTGTGCTGACTCCAAAATGGTCTAGATACGCTATATTGAAATACCATTTTCTGTGTATGTGTCGAGATCAACAACTCTGCACTGTGCTACTAGCTCATCTCTGACAATTAGTGTCCATCTTCGGCGTATGTCTCATATGCGCTGTGTTCCATTTTTCTGACCGGCGGGACACAGAAGTCATGCCATCGGTATCGCTGACAGATGCAGTAAGTATTCTGCAACCATGTCATTATCATCCAATAAATACGCTCATATGTAGGGGTGAGTGAGATTTCAACCATCGAACTTGGCGCAACATAATGATTCGATAGGTGTAAGTCAAAGTCTTTGATACTAGTGCGAGTGTATTCACTAATTGGGAGTTTTAGGCACCATCACGGACTACACACTGAATGGGACAAACGTGGCCTTGACTGCGATGTTGTGCGGTGAGTTACCCAGGTGCAATGCCTCTGTGATATTTGCCTGACTGACACACGATGCAAGTCGTCATGATTGCTCGGTTGCATGCCATGTATCAGGGATCTAGAAAGATGCTTATGTTCCTTGTTACTATCTCCATGGCTGTAAACATTGCCTGCGGAGTAATTGCGGCAATAGCACTCAACGATACTGTAGCAGGTAAGCTTTACTTGTTGACTTGAAGAACACGGCTCATTGGACAAACACCAGAGGAGTTGATACTCTCTAGCATATACATGTACAATTATGAAATTGATTGGGACAAGCAGCTTCTGTTTTCAATCATTTGGATACTAAACACTGTCTGGGAGGTCCTCGTACTGTATCTTTCAGTCTGGATTGTTGTAAAACGCTTCCGTGAGCTGCGATGACTCGGCCCATCTACAGGATCGACCATCGGGGACTGTTTCAGAGTGCTGATACAATCTCACGTTCTTTATTCTTCAAAGTGAGCTTGTAATGTGAACGCAGTTATATTTTTCTGCTGAAGCTCCGCACATGTTAGCTTTGCTGGAGGGTCTTGCCTCCAGCTTGCTTGTCTCTCTCCGGAAATTGCGGTGCGCTGACTTGTTGCTGATATCTGCGTGTAATTACTGCTCACCATTTCTGTAGAATTCGATTTCTATTGGAACTCAGATACTCGGTGATACTCTTCAAATTTTATCGGCCGTGCAGATGTTTGTGCTGGAGCCACGCCTCATTCTGAGCGTTCGAGAATATAACGCCAAACTCGTGGCATACTCCGATGCAGAAACCAGCATGAATTCGATTGTTTTCCAGGAGTATGTGCATGTATCAACTAGCAGTACTGTGTAGGGAAATACCTGCCGAGTGGTCTGCAGGGAGAAGAAATTCGATCGAGGATCCGTCGTGGTTTTTATTTGACATATAGGGTTTCGAAGTATATTCGAAAGGTCTAGGCAAAGCTATTTTCTTGTCGTATAACTACTGGAACGATTCCGAACGAAGCACCCATGCTTAAACCAAGTGGTAAGGGGAATCATATTCCTGTTCTAGGTACTATTAGTGTCTAGATCTTCCTCCAGGATACTGAGAGTATATACCTGTTCTAGTTCTTGTTCTCGCCGCGTGCCCTCGCCTTCGAAGAAACCAACAGCGTGTGGGCAGTATACAGTGACCGCCGACCAGCGGTAGTTACAATTCAATCTCCGACTTTACCCTAATCGATATACGTGTGAACAACCGCGTCTCGCATAGAACGCGACACATCGCGTTGATCATTAAGATTGTCTCTATTCAAACACAATGAAAACATCAACCTGAATACCACCCGGTGACACAGCCACGGCAATACTCTTCATCTTATTAACTAAAAGCGGGAGGGAGACGAGGTAGAAGCAAATAGTCTTGCCGCCCCCGCTGGCAGTACACATCATTTTCCTCCAAGATTTCAACTGCTGCTTCAAGCTGCCATTCAAATGGCTCGCAATCGAGCGTTTATTTAGCGCGTTTCGCCGGTCACGGTGCTGTCAGGTCATGTTCATCAGGACAAAATTTCCGAAGTCTCGAGTGCGGACATAGCATCAAGTGGGACTTACATACAGACGAGGCTCATTTGATTAGCTCTACCCCGCTCCACATTTATGGTTAGTGCAATCAAACACCTTATAAAGATTGTACGTCTATCGAACTCAAAGACACCCAGATCACATCACCGCATCATAATGATGATCTGCAGGGCAATGCATTATTGCTATCTAGATCACTAGTATACAAGATCTGTATCTAGATCAACCTCAGCAATTGCTGGTCTTGATCAAGTTGGTCTTACTCGCAGGTAGCTAACATGGCTCCAGGGACAGTGGGCGCGAATGATTTCTATTTATTCTACCACTGTGTTGTCCTTAAGAATGCTCTCTTGAGGATTGTGGACCTGCATCTCCTGTATCAAGACGCACTCCTCTACATTTCCCCCATTGTTAAGTTATAGTTCTTTCGCGATGCCTGTTTCGTTCGTACGCCACTCTGAAGTTGACGTTCTCATTATTGCCACTGGCCTTAGCAAGTGCGAGAGTTGATGTCCGCGTCGTCGACCAAAGGTCAGTGTTTTGACCCCTTCTAATCCTACTTTTAACTCGACTCCGAGCTAGAGCCTTCAAAATAACTAGTCCATGATGGACTTTCACCTCGCACCATTGAACTTTTGCAGGTTCCTTGCTGATCGACCGAAACTCGGTATTAACAAGCTGGATACATAATCATCCTTCCAAAGGTGTCTCGCCAAGTCGATCTAACTGTACGACTTTCGAGACAGGCTTGCAGGATATGACTGATGACATCTTAGTTCCACCATTAGCTTACCAACAGAACTTCAAATGCGACAGCTCCGTCCGCAAGATACCCATTTGAGGTGCGCTGTTAACTGCACAGAAATCATATTAGCTGAATGAAATTGTGTTCCATCGTATCCAATTGAGCAGTTAATACCTCCCTGCGCTCGAATCAGAACCGCCAGGACTTGCTTGAGCATGAGAAAAGCAATGGTGCCTACTAGTAACTACGTGGGTGAAGTGGGTGGTGGACTCGGTCTTTGTATGTGATCTGCTTATATATGGCACATGATATTGTTTCTTATCCACAGTATTCGCGGTCCAGCAGAAGCATTGCCTGTATGTAGCAATTCCAGACAAGTGTCTGGACTCGCATACTTGCCGTTGCACCGAACAGGTGGATTGAAACCAATCTAGTAGGTGCGCGGTGCGAGATATCGCGTCCGACAAGAGCTAGGATGCCTAGGCCCTTCAGACTCGCCGTCTTCACATATGGGGCTGGAGTTCCTGCCATAGACAGCTAGTAAGTTGCATTCTACGGTGGTCTTGGTTCTGCCGGACTCGCAGTTATCGACTAGCTGGCTTTGGTATCATTCTTCTCTCTGATCCATTCCGTCTCAGACCCCTGCTAAAAGCAAGGCAAGAATAACTCTGTTTCAGGCCATCAGATGATCAAACTCTTGCTCATAAGTATATGTACGGTACGTAATGTGTAAATATTAGCATATATGGCTGACTGGTGCATGTTTCAAGCTCTGACTCGGATCACACGATCATCGATAATGACCGGTCGAAAGCCACCCGTTACCATCTCTGCCACTTGTTCCAGGACTAAATTAGACGAATTCAACATCAGTGGCGGCACAGCTCACTTGTCTCCCGACTGCAAAAATTACTCAGGCCAATTAAATTCTTCGCTGGCATGTTCCGTTGATTGACCTAGGACAGCGTTTAAAATTAGAGCGACATACGAAAAGTCTTCCTGATACAGTTCATTTACACCTAGAAGCATCTCATCATAAGATGCGCTCGGATCGGACACATGATGGAAAAACACGCGGATCTCTTGCGGAGCAAGGGCTGTCAAAGAGGGTTGCAGCGTCTCTGAGGAGATTGACTGCTCGGTATCTAAACGGCAGCCCTGTGAAACACCAGTGTGAGTATCCATCCCGAAACTACTATAGTCACAGAGGTGACCAACCGACTTGGTGTCTACTGTGACACCCTTGATGTGCAGTTATCCAATGTACTGCATCTCTCAGACGAGTACCTCGTGGATAGATAAGAACAAAGAACATACTTCCTCCGGGGGTTGCCATTGCCGTAGTTCCGCGCAGTATTCATTACGCGTATTCTTTTACCAACGGAGCGATCTATCGGTTTCTGGTGGCGCACTTCGATAAGTCTTGGATGCGAACTGCCTTGCCACCGAATGCCGCATCTGCGCCCTATAACTTGAAACCGTTTCAGTCAGAATCCCTATCAGCTGTGAAGACCGCTGGAAAAATCAAGATAATTCGGGTGGTCGTGTCAATTCACTTGGATTGCCCACAGCGCGCGCACTGATGGATACACTGTTCTGACACTATGTACACACAAGCCTATCAGCACGGTGGTTGTGTGATGAATGTATCACCTGGGGTTGTTAGTCAAGCCAAACAATGACATAAGCCACCAAATTAGAATAAGCTTGACGTGGTCAGCCAGTTTTAGGTAGTGAGCCAAATTTAAATTTATATCATGATCGTTTGACATAACACAATCCAGCAGCCCAAGTAACTTTATTTGACCATGTAACTAGTGTTTACTGATTCTCAAGAAATTCGGTTGGCTCCATCTAGGGTCAGTACCTTACAAAGATTCCTAGTCCCAGGTCACCGTGACACCACCACATCATGATGGCCGTTTGCAGAATAATGCATCATTGCAATCTAGATCAGCACTGGTATCATCCGTGTCTAAATCAACCTCAACAAATACTAGCTTTGATCGATTTGGTCTTGTAGCTAACATGGTTTGGGCCAGGGACACTACTGTGGACATGACTGATATCTATTTATTCTAGCATCGTTAAGAACGATCCCTTGAGGATTGTAGACCTGCATCCCCTGTATTAAGACGCATCCCTCCACTTCCATTACTAAGTTATAGTTCTTTCCCAATGCAGGCCGTTCCATTCGTACGTCACTCTGAAGTCGACGTTCTCATTATTGGCGCTGGCCCTGCTGGCCTCATGTGCGCGAATGCCCTCGCAAATGCGAGTGTGAATGTCCGCATCGTCGACCAAAGGTCAGTGGGTCGACCCTTCCATTCCTGCTTTTAACTCAACGTTCCATTAGGGCCTCCAGAATAGCCGCTGGAAATGGTGATGGAATTTCACCTCGCACTATTGAACTTTTGCAAGTGAAGATGCTTCTTTGCTGACTGACTAAAACTCGGTATTAACAAACCGGACATAGAGTTATGGACTTGCAGAGCGCCTTCTGAAGGAGTGTTGCCAAATCCATCTAGCGGTACGCCTTTTAAGACGGGCTTGCAGGATATGTTGTGGCTCACTACATCTTAGGCATTCTACAACCCTTCTTCTACCGGCGGTATAGAGGTTCGTGAATTCCGCCATCGACGAAGGATGCTCACTGAGTTTCCGCCATAGCTCACCAACAGAACATTAAATGTGACAGCTCCGTCTGCAAGATACCCATTCGAGGTGCGTTCATGAATCTGACAGGAATTATATCAGCTGAATGAGATCAAGGCTACGCTCAATCAAGCAGCCATTCAAGATATTTTCCTAGATTCCATGACATCACTTGGTGTCGAGGTCGAACGATCGACCATGCCAACTTCGATAGAGCTCTCTAAGGATGAAGACGAATTGGCGGATCATACATCATATCCAGTCCGCGTTGCGCTCCAGAGACTTGACGAATCCGAGAGTGCACAACCAGAAGAGATTGTTCACGCTAAATTTGTTCTTGGTGGTGACGGTACGCTCTGAAAACGTTTCTCTTACCAATATAACCATTTACCTTGGTAGGCGCTCACTCATGGACCCGCAAACAATTTGATATCACGATGGATGGAGAACAGTCTGGTGAAAATGTTTATCACTTCGAATTCTCAACAAGCTCACTCTCGATCGATAGATTCCATCTGGGGTGTCATGGACCTTGTTCCTGACACTGACTTCCCGGATATCAGGAATAAGTGCCTTGCACAATCCAACCATGGCTCACTTTTTGTCATTCCTCGAGAAAAGGATCTCATTCGCTTATATGTGCAACTGGAAGAGAAAGATGTCATCGATCCAGTGACAGGCAGGGTAGACAAGGATAGAATGGGTCCAGATCAGATTTTTAAAGTAAGCGGTGTCCATTATCATACTATAGTCGGCGGTCATCAATATTCCCCTTAGACCGCCCAGAAAGCGCTCGAACCTTTCAAGCTTAACCGGGAGGGTGAATTTTTGTGGTGGACAATATATAGCGGTACGCACCTTTCTACTTGCTATGAATTTGTGTTCGTTTAACATCTTTACTCAAGTTGGACAACGGGTGGCCTCGAAGTTTTCCATCAACAATCGAGTATTCATTGCTGGCGATGCTTGCCACACACACACTCCGAAAGCAGGTAAGCGTCTTAAATTTGGCCCCTCCCCCCGGTCTGGTTACAATGGAACTTCCAGGACAAGGAATGAACGCGAGTATAAATGATAGTCATAATCTGGGTATGTCTTCCGTTCCCGTTCTTACGATCGGGCTCAATCGCTTTCTCAGCTTGGAAAATTGCCCAAGTTGTTCGTGGGTGGGCAGACATGTCCCTTTTGTCAACGGCAAGCTCGCTCTTGTGTGGCCATTTGTGTCCTTGCTCATGTCCCGCTGATAGTACGAATCAGAGCGCCGTAAATTTGCATCAGAACTGATCGCGTTTGATAAAACGTGGTCTACCCTTGTCTGTTGTAAGCCCTTGACCGGACAGAACAGCGATGGGGTTTCGCCCGAGCAGCTCTTGAAGTAACATTACTTTACCAACAGTCTTTTCCTGTTACTAATCCCGTGAGTTTGTAGGACTTTCCAAACAGATTTTACCAGTGGAATTGGGATACATTATCACCCTTCAGTTGTAGTAAATGACACATACCAGGAGTTGGCTGGTGGTCTCGTCCTCGGGAAACGCGTCCCTCCATACAAATTCATGCGGGCAGCAGACGGACGACCATTCGAGCTCCAGGACCTGCTTCCTTCAGACTCCCTCTTCAAGTTACTTGTGTTTACCGGTGAATCCAGCGATCCGCTTCAGCAAGCGAGGGTTGAGTCGATGGTCGCGGACATGCAGAAACCCGGGAGCTTCCTGAATCGATACGCGACGCCTTGGAGCTCGCGATTTGACATCATCACGATCAGCAAGGGCCGGAAGGATGAGTTCAATCTCTTGCGGCTCCCTGCGCTTCTTCGCCCTCATTGGTCAAAGTGAGTGCTTCTTCATCTGTGTCAAGTGTGATAATATTGATCAAGGTGCTCTTAGGGTGTTTGTCGATGATACCGATCCCACTGGTAACTTTGGGGGAGAAGGTTACTCGTATTTTAGAGTGGGATCTGAAGGAGCGCTTGTTGCTGTTCGCCCTGATGGCTATGTTGGAGCTATCGCGCCACTGGATCGCGCTGAGGTCCTTGATGCGTACTTCGCGTCTTTCATGAAGATTCCTGCTTAGGCTCAACACCAATCTTCTTCAAATGCTGATTCACCGTTTCAACACAACGTTTCTGAGATGTAATCCCTCCAGCAATTTGTATACCCTCAATACTTATTTTCGCACGGACAAGATTCTCTAGGCTTAACGACAGATATTCTTCTAATACTGCTTTGCTGTTTCAACATAGCATGAGTTCCTGGGATACAATTCTTCCAGCAATTTCCATACTCACAAACCAGACTTATTCACGTGTACACTTTACAGTACAATGCAATGCACTATTCTTCATTCTTTTCTGGAGATGAGCTGCCGACACACAGCAATGTCATTTCACACCTTTGAAATGGAGGATCGCTTGGAACCGAGCTTGCTCGAACACTTGACGAGTAGGAACTACCAACGCCGACTGCTTCTGCCGATCTAATAATACAATCCGAGAGGCAGAGTCGAAGTCGTCTCGTACATACACCTTCACTAGCATGCGTGTAAAAGCGGTCAGGGTCAATTTGCATTTAATAGGAGGGAACTGACCGTGGAGGCTAGCTTTGGTAGAGTTTTACCAGTTCTGCCCCCTACACTATCGAAAGACGGTGATTCTTCACGTAAGTATATCGTGTCTATATGATCGGCATTGGACTCAGTGCGTCCATGCTATAAGTCAGTACTTAGTAAGCGTAAAATAGTGCTTAGTAGGACGTAATAAAAGTAAGTCGTCTTCCTACCATTCCCAACTTCCCCTTCAGTTTATCGTTTTCGAGATCACATATTACAAATTATGCATCTCCCCTCCGTCATGAAAACGAAGGGTTGAGTGTCAACAAGAGTGTTGGCTAGAAGAGTCGCGAGCCTTGTTATAGAAGATGTTTGCAGGATGAAAGGTGTGGGAGACGAAGAGACGTTGGAAAATGCCGAGCCGTGACTTCTGACGACCATCATGCTAGCGGGATGTCGTACTGTCAGTACTTCCGAATCGTCCACCCATCACGCGCACGCACTGCAAGGGGTCCGCCTGCTCTCGGTCTCGAAAAGGCAAAATCTAGTATTGAGCAGGTCACGCGCGTGAGATCTCACTCAGCTACTAGTTCCAGCACAGAATCCCTGACTCTCACCCTCCTCTACGGCTAACATCCATCATGCCTGCCCACCTCACAACCCGCCCAGAATACTCCCTCCTAATCGACAGATATGACACATGGATGTTCGACTGCGACGGCGTATTATGGCATGGCGATCGGTTGATCGAAGGGGCTGTAGAGGTTTTGGAGATCCTCCGGAAGCGAGGTGCGTGTCAAGTCGCATAATATTTGGTATCGAACATGACGATGATGGCGATCTTTTGATACCGATTATCATGAAGGGAAGCGAATTCTTTTCGTCACCAATAACGCTAGCAAGTCGAGGAAGAGTTATAAATCCAAGTTTGATGTCTTGGGTGTTCAAGCAAGTGTGGTGGGTGTTTCGTTCGTGTTGGGTCTTGATAGATCCAGAGGCCATTTCCTGATTGTTGCGATGCGATGGGTTGTAGGAAGAGATATACGGTTCAGCATATGCCTCTGCTGTTTACATATCCTCAGTCATGAAACTTCCAAAGGATAAAAAGGTGTATGTGATCGGGATGGCAGGCATTGAGGAGGAGCTGAGGGAAGAAGGCGTTTCTTTCATTGGTGGAACGGTATGTTGATACCCCTTCCCGGATCCTGCTCCAGCCCACCGCTCATTACCCAAACTCACCTCACTCACGCACTGACTCGCGCGCGCACACACCCAGGACCCAGCAGATTGCACCCTCGAACCATTCTCCCTATCGTCTTTCTCCCTTGACCCAGACGTCCAAGCCGTCCTCTGCGGCCTAGACCTCAGCGTGAACTATACGAAACTGTCAAAAGCATTCCAATACCTCACACGGAACCCCGGCTGTCAATTCCTAGTCACCAATGAAGACAGCACATTCCCAAGCGCCGATGGTCTCTTGCCTGGAGCAGGAGCTATCAGCGCTCCATTGCGTTATGCACTGGAGAAAGATCCGATAAGCATTGGGAAACCTGCGAAGACAATGTTGGATTGTATTCAAGCCAAGTACGTGTCTCCATATTAGCTGGTGTGTTTGGTTGTCGGGAGATGAAAACAATCCTGCGTTTATGATAGGGTGAAATTCGATCCGGAACGCACGATAATGATTGGAGATCGGTTGAATACTGATATTTTATTCGGACAAGCTGGGGGCCTGGCAACGCTCCTTGTCCTGACTGGTGCGTTTCCGAATTCAACGATCAGTCCTTGTAATGAACGTTGTGCTTTGTAGGCATCACGTCGAAGCAAGATATCACCGGCCCAAACGCTTCACCAATAGTACCCGACTACGTCACTCAGTCTATCGGAGACCTTCGTGTTGTCGATGGACAATAGGTTTAGTCTTCCTCATACATACCCACGTAGAAGGGGCTGGTCCCGCAAGGGAGATGTGTTATCTTGGACACGATTTGAATAGAAGGAACTAGAATTGGAATTGGAATCAGCGCCTCAGGTTCCGATCGTCATGTGCTGATGTTCTCCTTACCTGCTAGCCATCTGAGTATGGTGATGGAAAGAGCCGACAATATAGCCAGCGATTCCTCCGGACAGAGGCGTTGGTGGCCAGATCTAAGTATCATGAGCATTCTCAGAGCGTCTACAGATCCTGAGAGATAAAGCTCAAGCATGGTTCAGGTTTGATGACAACTGTCCGAGAACAGTGTTCTCTGTCCACCTTTAATATTATCACCGATGGGCATCTCCCCCTCGTGGACACGCGGTCAGAACACGACGAATACTTGCTCGAAATCTTTCCAATATCACCAAAACCCTGACAATGATCACTGCTACCCGCGCAAGAACCTGCCCAAAAATGCTAGATGATCTTTCGACACACACGAAACGGGATATACAATGAGATAGAAGCAAACCCTGAGGGAGGCTGATATCGACCTCATACATACACACATACAAGGGCATCAGTAAGAGTGATTTATAGGTATCTAGAACTCAATTTAAATAAGGAACTAGAATCGCAATCGGGGCTTCAGGTAGTTTTCTGCTTCTCCGATTGTTCTCTTCTGATATTCTCCTCGGCCAGCCATTTTAGTGCGCTGACGGAAAGTGCTGAGAGAGATCCGACTATATAGCCTATGATCCCTCCAAAGAGAGGCGTTAGCGGCCAGGCCTATGTATCATAAGCTCGAACCTCGATAAACGATGCTAGGACTGACCTGCCATGGTCGATCCCAGTCCAGTGCGATTGGAAAAGCACCGAGCCAAGCGCCAAAGAGAGTTGCGACAGTGGGGTACACCAAGGCTCTTTCTATCGGGTTTCGCGGACTAACACAATGTCAGGCAAAGAGTAAACCGGAATACATATTAACCCACGAAAACTCGGCGAATAAACGCGTCCAATTAAGTCTGGTGATGAAGGACGAAGTGTCGGAAGAGAACGAGGGGTAACCCAGTGCATAAGCTGGTGCGAATACGGATAGTAGTGCTAGAACGATCGCCAGCAAGAATGTATGAGGGAGGTGGCTTTCCATATATACAATCAGCACGAATCTCGTGGGATGCGTCAATGGTTACCTTGCAGAAGGAGCACCGAACAATACTATAGTTGCATGAAACACCAAGGCTACCCACGAAGTGAAGACAGCCGCTCTCCCTAATTTCTAAGAGAAGATGAGAAATATGAATCGCGAGGGAAGGAGACACACCGAGAATCTCCCCCGATTGAACTGATACCTATCCACTTGAATTTGATCGCTCGAAACAGCACGGGAAGTATACTCGAAACACCAATGCCTGATCCAGCCCGCCCACCATACTTGAAGGACTACCAGCCCTGCGACGATCCAAGCGAGTGTGATGACTGGGTTATCTGTCAGTGCGTCTTTGAATTGGGTTTCTGGACGGTCGGAATCTGCGAGCGATGGCCAGAGTAACAGAGATGTTTGGGGTAGGAAGAGGGTTGTGAATGCTACGAGGCTGGTGTGCACGCCTACGACGGAGGTGTACCTTGCATATGGGAAGAATGCATGTTGAGCCTTATCTGTGGAAGATGAAACCACGGTCTTTGCGGGCATGTTAATGAGTAGTGGCAGGGCTCAGCTCAATATGTATCGGGCACTTGTGACTACACTCGAAGATGTCGATGAACCGGGGCGTAGCTATTTTGATGCGGTCGTGACGCGGCGTGACGCGGATGTGACGCGGCACTGAGCCCACCTAACCTTCCCAATAAGTCAGCCTTACTATGCTGAGCTATCACATGTATGGTTCAGTATTATTTGGCTAAGTTATGACAATCCTCAACACCGACATAACATCATGTACTAAATAATCTTATACTTCAGGTATTCTACAGTAGGTGGCTTGGCAACGTGCACCCTGTTAGAGTTAGCGCATAGTAATGAAGGTACGAGCACAGGAGAGAAAGCTTAGTCATACATACAAGAATGAATACTGTAGAGTTACGCACCTAAGTTCGACCTGATATGGGTGTGACCGAATGAACATTAGGTTCGAAAGTTCGAAGGGGTGTGTGACGTGTGACATGTTGCGCATAGGTTCGTTGTGTGAGACAACTGACTGGGCTGGGAGTCTCATTAGGCAGAAGTATTTCTTTCTTTGTATGAGCACAGAGATGCCCGCGCTCAACCTGGAGACTCTGTTACGAACTAGGATAGTTCTAACAGCAAAGGCTCGATAGAGCCGTCTGGTTGCTGAGACTCGAGCGGTCTTCCAAATAAGGAAGAGTTCTAAAGACTTAGGCAAAGGAGTGCTTCGACTAAGAGATCGATTCAGATGACTTAAGAGTGGAGATCTTAAGCGAAGGAAGTTCCAGGTAAAACCTAGTAAGATTGAAGTAAGGAACTCTAGCAGTAATACATGTGCTTAAATAGAAGTCATATAAGCGCACGGACCAAGAAGTATGTGAGAATGGAAAGTAGAGAGCTACTTGAGAAGGAAAACGTAGTAAGTGAATCGGGAATGAAGGTAGCTATAATAGTACAGGCGAAGTAAGGAAAGAAAGGTAACGGGTAACATGATTGTAACATTACCCCCTTACTAGGGCTAAAGTCACTGAATTTAGTCATCCTGGTTAGCCCAGTAAATAGGGTCATCATCATAGTCTAAATCGTCGTCCACCGGGCCACTTCTCATTCGCTCAATTTGATAGAGCGCTTCTTCTTCTTTGCATTGGGCTAAATAAGCCTCGTCCTTCGCAATTCTCCCAAAGGGCTAATTCTCGGTAGAACCCATCGTCCTTCCAAGTAAGCGTGGTTGGCGATTCACCGGTATAGTGGGGGCAGTAAAATGAAAGATGTCCGGGAGATAGTTCCCGGCAAACGCGACAATAATAATCTGGGCAATGAACTTGCCTGTGCCCAAGCGTCTTGCAGTACCTGCATACACGGTTTTCGTCGGGGTTGGAGGATGACGTGCAGAGTGGAGAAGGAGCGGGTTTAGGGCTGAGTGCCTCGTCTGCGCTTGTCGCGCACTTCTTTCCTTTATCACTCCTGGACCCTCGCGCTCTTTTCCTATGGGCTCTAGTCCTTTGCATGGGACTATCCCGTGCGGCTTGTTCTGCCTCTGCAATTAGCTCAGCTGGAGTCGCAGGCTGGGTTCTTCCTAGTGCTTGTATGGGCACGATTCCGTCCGTGAAGGAGTGAGAGGAGAGGGAGTTTGGGATAACTAATGGCGGGTGAATGTGAAGCGCAGCTAGCGCATTGGCCAGATCTTGTTCCTCGTAATACGAGAGGTGCTGATTGTTCGGGTTCGCCATTATCTCTTCATGGGTTGCGGAGAAGGTGGAATAAAGATAAGGAGGATGCTCGATGGTTTCGGTGATGGGTTCTTCAGCGGGTATAGAGGGAGGAGGAACGGGGATTGCGAGACATTCCTCATTTAGTCGTTCCTGTGTTTGCCTTTCTTCTCTGAGTGAGGCGATGATTGCCTCAGTTGTCTGCGTAAGATTATTGACCGCAGCCAGTAGCTCATTAGGAGTATTAGTGGGCAATAGAGGTATGGCGTCTTGATAAGAGGGAGGAGGGACTCCTTCTGCGGAGCTGGGTCTCTGAGGAGAAGGCGGGCGAGCAACCCCCGCTGTTTGTTCTGCGACAATGTGGATGACTGTTCTAATATCGTCTTTAACCTCTTCAGGAATAAGATGCAAAGCAAAGTTGTGTATGCGCCTCTGCATGTGCATAAGGCTGTGATGAACCATGTCGTCTTTGACAAGGCGAGTGACCCATTCAATGAGCTCTGTGGCCCTGATGATGTTAATGAGAAGATTGATGGCGTGTGCATCACGTTCAAAGAGGACACGGGTGAGCTCGATAGCATGTCCGGGACAGAGGATGGCGGATTCGAGGAGAGTAAGGTCTTCGGCTTGTGTGATGAAGGACTCGTAAATGTCATCGTTGTTGTTTGCAGGGGGATCGGCGAAGGTGGACTGGTAGGGAAGGGTGTAGGTTGATGCGAGGAAGGGCATTCTGTTTGTAAGAGTTGTATTTGAGTGAAGAGGATGTCGTCGAGGTATTGGGTGATTTCAAAGCGAGTTTCTGGCTTTATAGGCTCTAAGTGTCTTCTCGGCATTCTCCAGGTTTTCTTCGGGAATCCACTCATTGCTAGCGGAAGAATATCCTTTCCAAGATACCAGGTACCTTCTTCGCTTGGCTGTACCTTTATGGGTGAGAATAGCTTCTATTTCATATTCTTCTTCTTCTTCTATGACGTCAGGGGGTGGTTCCAGGAAGTTTGGACCGTGTGTCTCATTTTCACGATAGGAGGATAATGGAGACGCGTGGAATGTGGGGTGAATCTTCCATTGGGGTGGTAGCTGGAGTGTGAAAGTGATCGGGGAAAGTACGGTGGTGATGGGGAAGGGACCGTATCTTTTCGGGGCGAGTTTCCAGGAAGGTAGCTTTATCCGAAGGTTAGTGGCTGATAACCAAACCCTATCTCCCACTTTCCACGGTTGATACTTCTGGCCATAAGACCTTTCCGCCATTCTCTGCATAGCGATGTTATGGCAAGATACAGCTTCCTCTCGGATCTTCTGTAAGGTCCTTACACGTTCTTCCACTGCTGGGACACTGGATTCGGGGATGATGTAGGGAAGACCTCGTGGCTCGTACCCCATCATTATGAAGAAGGGGGAAGCGTCTTTAGCGGAGTGTTTCCTATGATTATGAACGAATTCGGCCATGGGAAGATGTTCTACCCATTCGGACGGGTTGTTCTGGCAATACATCCTTAGATATGTTTCCAATTCTTGATTTAGTCGTTCAGTTTGTCCGTCAGTTTGAGGGTGATAGGCAGTGGATGGTGCGAGCGAGTAATTAAGAAGTTTCGCAAGTTCGACGGAAAACTTAGATAGGAATTGGGGTCCTCGATCAGAGATAACCTTGTTGTGGAGTCCGAATCGTTTGAAAACATGTTTTAGGAAAAGTTTGGCTATTCCTTCAGAAGAGATCGTTTTGTGACATGGAATGATAATCACCCCCTTACTGAGACCGTGGTCTACCACGACCATGACACTATCGAAACCGGAAGATACCGGGAGATCCGTGATGAGGTCGACGGAGATCTGCAAGAAAGGGCGGGTGGCAGCGGTGGCGATGGGAGTTAGAGGGGGGGTGGTTGGGTGCGTGTCCGTTTTCATCTGCTGACAAAGCGCGCAACCATCAACGTAATTCCGGATATAGGTGCCCATTCCTGGCCACCACACTTCTCGTTTGACCAGTTCTTCCGTTTTAAAATGGCCGGGGTGTCCGGCAGAGGGGTGATCGTGGTGCTTCTGAAGTATCTGTGATTGGCATGACGGGGGAATATAAGCACGGCCCTTATAGGATGAAATGCCATCATCAATACTCCAATCGGAGAGGGAGGATTTCATTGGTGGGAGGCAAAGACCGTTCAGGGCATCTTGCGCAGCAGAGAAGATGGGATCAAGGAGAGGATCGGGAGAGGCGATCGCTGTTCGAAGATCATCATCGATCATTCGCACAAACCAAGAGTCGGGAAGAAGGACGGAGTCAGTGTTGTCGTCAGCCCCGTTGCCATGATCAGGTCTGCGTGAAAGGGCATCAGGGGCGGCAAGCTTAGTGCCAGGGACATGGTGTAATTCTAGATCGTAGGAGGAGAGAAGAAGTTGCCATCGCGCCTGTCGTCTGGACAGCCTTTCTGCTTTGCGAAAATAGAGCAGGTTCATATGATCAGTGAACACAATTACCGGAAGAGGATGTCCTTCCAGATAGTGGCGCCAATGAGTAAGCACGCGGATAATGGCGAGGAGTTCCCGATCATGGATGGGGTAGTTACGTTCTGGTGGGGTAAATGATTGGGAAAGATAGGCACACGGGTGATAGACGCCGTTATCATCGGTCTGTAGGAGGACTGCTCCCGATGCTACCAGGGAAGCATCGGTGGCAATAGCGAACTGCCGAAGAGGATCAGGGTTCTGGAGTACCGGGTGAGAGGTAAAGCAGTTCTTCAGCTTCTGGAAGGTGGTTTTGCAAAGTGGGGTCCAAGAGAAAGAAGCGTCCTTTTTTGTAAGATCAATCAGGGGTCGAGCAATATCGGAATAGTGAGACACGAATGTCCGATAAAAGTTGCAAAAGCCTAAAAAGGATCTAACTTCTTTGACCGTCTTTGGAGTGGGCCATTCTAGAATTCTGGCTGTTTTTCCTTTGTCCATTTCAACGCTTCTGGGACGAATGATCATACCAAGATATTCCACTTCTTTGGCATCAAAAGTACATTTTTCTGGTTTGACGAATAGTTTCTCTTGTCGAAGTTTGTTCAGGACGGTGCGGGTTCGCTTCCGATGTTCTTTGAAGGATACCAAGAAAATAAGTAGGTCGTCCATATATATGACGAGCCAACCCTCGTTGATCTCGGTTTGGAAGGTGTCATTCATGTACGCTTGGAATGTTGCCAGGGAGTTACATAATCCGAAGAACATGACCGTGGGTTCGAAGAGTCCTTCTTCGGTAATGAACACCGCTTTCCATCTATCATCAGGGTGGATGCGAATGTTGTTATATCCAGACCGAATGTCTATTTTAGTAAAGACCTTCGCACCGTATAACCGTTCGACCAGCGAGGAGGGAAGGGGAAGAGGATAAGCATTTTTGATAGTTTGTTCATTCAGGAATCGGTAGTCTTGGCATGGTCTTAGTTCTCCGCTCTTTTTTCCGACAAAAAAGAATCCGCTCGCTTGTGGGGATTTTGACTTGACGATAAATCCTTTAGCGAGGTTTTCTTCGATGAATTTCTTTACGGCGATCCTTTCATTGTGCAAGAGTGGATAGATTTTGGACGTCTTTGGGGAAAAACCGGGTTTTGTTTCAATACGATGGTCGATACCGGGTCATTCCGGAGGAAGTTCTTTTAAGCTGTCTTTTGCAAATACATCGGAAAAGTCGTGGAGGTAGGCCGGTACCAGTTCTTCGAATGTTTTCTTCTTCTTTTCTTTTTCTTCTGAAGCAAATTCTTGTGCTTTATTGCTGAACTTCTGTACTTCTTCGGTCTGTTGAAGGTATTCTCCTTCGTCGGTAAGTTCAGTGAGAGAGTCTGGTGACGTGCTCCATACATCTTCTTTTGTATTGAACTTTTCTGAGAGGAAGGTTCTTTTCGGGCCGTTCTGTACGTATTGTTCGATGATGTCAGATTTAGGAGTGGGGGAAAGCAATACGGTCTGCTTCGTCCAATCAATGGCGGGGTTCATAGCCCGTAACCAAGGGATCCCAAGAAGGATTTGATCCTTCTTTCCTAGTCGGGTGATATTGAACTTTCCTACCATGAGTCTTTGGTTGATCTTGACGATGAGTACGCAATACCATTCTACCGGTCCGCTGGAGAAATAACTTCCATCGGCGGTTCGGATATGAAAGGGTTTCTCGAGTTTCTTTGTTCTGATATTATGCTTCTTTACGAAGTCTTTGGAGATATAGGTGCCAGCAGCTCTGGAGTCAATGACTGCTGTGGTTTCGACGTTTTTCTGTTTCCTCGATACGAGAGTTATGGGGACACAGAGTTCTTTTCTTTCTCCAACTGCTCGTATTAGTCGTACATGTTCTTCTGGAGATACTACCGTCGATGTAGCTCTCCTGTTCAAAAATCCTCGTCAATTCTTCTAGCTTCTTCCTCTTCTTCTTCTTCTTCTTTTACCCTTCTGATCGCGGGTCTCTGGGTTTTCTTCTTTGGGCACTCTCGTGCACGGTGCCCGATCTGGTGGCAGTTAAAACATTTTCCCACGCGCATATATTCCACTTTTGCTTCGTCCGTTAACCTGTCAATCACCATGGCGTCCTTATCTTTGGTGGGGACGAATCTTTGATCTCCGCGGCTGTTCTTCTTCTGGAATTGTTTCTGAGGGATTCTTCCCCTGCGTGCTTGGAGCCTGGTGTAGCAGTTATCCAGGTCGACGATGGCAGAGATGAAATTGTCGAGGTTCTTTGGTACCCCTCCAGCGTTGTACATCTTTGTTAACAGTCTGTCGTTTAGACCATTTTCGAAATGATAGATTTTCATATGCTCTTCTCTAATTTTTGCTTGAGCGAGCAGTCTTTGGAAATCAGCGATATATGTCTGAAGTCCTTCTGGTCCTTGTTTCAGTTCAAGGAGCTTTGCTAGCGCCGTACCGGCTGGGTCAACCGGTCCGAACGCTTTATCAAAGCTTTCCTTGAATTCTTTCATGGTTCCGTATCCCTTCTTTTGTCCGGCGGAGGTAACCGTCTGGGCGTCTTCTAGAAATTCTTCTTTCCAAGATCTTGCATTTCCTTCATTCATGAAGGAGGTGATGAAGATGATCTTCTGGGTATCTGTCTTATAGATTTCTTCGTTGATATCTATGTAGGCATTACAGGACAGCAAAAAAGATTTTGATTTATCTCTGTCGCCATCGAAGACGGGCGGGTGGTTAATCTTGAATTTGAAATGTTTCGTGGAAGACATGTTCAATGGCAGTATCTGGGTTCCAAGGGAAAGTGCTTGGAGTCTCAGTGTCAACGACGTCAGTTTGTCTTCTTGTTCTGATTTCTGGTGGTTCTGGTTAGGCTTGTATGGATATACGCGCCTGGTTTCTGGACTTCAATCTTTTGTTACGAACTAGGATAGTTCTAACAGCAAAGGCTCGATAGAGCCGTCTGGTTGCTGAGACTCGAGCGGTCTTCCAAATAAGGAAGAGTTCTAAAGACTTAGGCAAAGGAGTGCTTCGACTAAGAGATCGATTCAGATGACTTAAGAGTGGAGATCTTAAGCGAAGGAAGTTCCAGGTAAAACCTAGTAAGATTGAAGTAAGGAACTCTAGCAGTAATACATGTGCTTAAATAGAAGTCATATAAGCGCATGGACCAAGAAGTATGTGAGAATGGAAAGTAGAGAGCTACTTGAGAAGGAAAACGTAGTAAGCAAATCGGGAATGAAGGTAGCTATAATAGTACAGGCGAAGTAAGGAAAGAAAGGTAACGGGTAACGTGATTGTAACAGACTCCATCGCTAGTGCTCACCCCTCGGAGCTTCATTTGCAAGTTCAATTCTGTTCTGCAACATCACACCTTCTTCCTATGTTGCTGCAGAGTCCTGCCAATGTGGATCTGATGTTTGGTGAGCCATAACCCAGTTTACAATGAGGATGCCATCTGAAACATTTCCCTCCTCCCCCAAGTTCACTTTCTGCACTATGCATAACTTAGATGTTGCCCCAGCGGCCAAAATTCAAGATGTTTTATCTGTACCTACACAGTTCTCGATCACTCCTTCCAATGACCAGCCATGAAGCTCTTCATGCACTGCGTGATGTGCAGAAGAACGATACTGTAACTTGGGACCGTGTCAAGACAGCTCAATATAGGGTTGAAACTCCTCAAGCTGATGAGGAAGCTGAGCCACCCTTTGCGCATGCTGCAGGTGTCGAGCTCGATGCCAGTGATGTTGCCATGGATGCCGTTCTGCAGCACATTGCGCTAGGTGAATTATCAATCCCTGATGGCTACAGTGCTGATGGATTGGGTAATCTGCTGGCCGACAATGAGTCGGAGAGCTATGAACAAGCACCAGATGATACAGAGCCTCAATTTGCAGCTGTGACCACTGACAGTTTGAAGGAGGTTGATGTCGAGGGTCGCAGCAAGCGCAGACGCGTTGCAAATACTCAATATAAGGACTTTTGGCAGCACTAGGACTTTTTTCGTGTTTTTACTGCATGTTTTCGTGTTTTTACCGCATGTCACAACTTAAGTTCGATGACCTCAATATGCGTGTGACTGTCACACGAAATAGGTTCGGTTTGCTCGCCCTGTGATGGTGTGACAAACTTAAGTGCGTAGCTGTACAGTAATGTAGGGAACGACTAATAGCCGGAAATGTCCGAGATGGACATTGTTTTGTCAGCGATAGCGTGGACCATAGACAAGTCCGTGCTTACACATACACGGACCGGATACTTACAATTAGCGTACCATAGTATATATACCGTAGTGATATTTAGAGTAAAAGAGAGTCCAAATAATATTCATAACTCCTATTCTAAAGTCTACATACTTCTACAGGTTATGAGTCCTGACTCAACATTCATGGATACTATGCTCCCCGGAAACTCATCACTGTACACCATCCCAAAACTTGCCAACAATGGCTCGAATTGGATCACCTATAAGGAAAGAGCATTAACAGTGATTCATGCACAAGGTTTGATGCAATATCTTGAAGGTTGGAAGAAAGAACCCACCTAGTGATGTCTCAGCTCTAAGCTGCATTTTTCAGAAAATGAGCATAACATGCTGAATAAAATTTCTCAATTCATGAAAATATTTATGGACATAGATTGAGCCAAAAGCTGGGAGGCATCTAAGAGGAATTTGTACTGTGATGCATCATTGTCTTGCTATGAAGCAGCTCAGCAAATGGCTTGGATTTTGAGCCATTTGCTGAGCTGCTTCATAGCAAGACAATGATGCATCACAGTACAAATTCCTTTTAGATGCCTCCCGGCTTTTGGCTCAATCTATGTCCATAAATATTTTCATGAATTTAGAAATTTTATTCAGCATGTTATGCTCATTTTCTGAAAAATGCAGCTTGGAGCTGAGACATCACTAAACCCACCCAATACTCGAAAGACACAGCTGGAGACTTCATCAAGCCAGATGGAAGCAAGGCAAGCAAGAAAGAGGTAGAGGAACTAGAGGAGAAGATAGATGAATATCTCCAGAAGGACTCACTTACCCAACAGCACATATTCAGTACCATCTTGGACAGACTGTTGCTGCAGGTCCAGAAGCTAGACTTGGCATTAAAGATATGGGAGGAGATCCGAGTACTATATGAAGGAAAGACGGAGCTCATGCAAATAGATTTGCGACGACGACTCCAGGATGCAAGATGCAAAGAGGGCAGAGATGTCAAAAGCCATTTTGATGAGCAGCTTAGACTTCACAAATCCCTTGCTGGAATGGGAACTTTGATTGCTGACAAGGACTTTTCAGCAATCATCATGTGCTTGTTACCAGAGTCCTACAGGCCCCTACTGTCCTCTATCAACGCTGCATCAAGAATATCAAAAACACCACTCATGCCAAATGAGTTAATCAATGTTGTATCCAAAGAATATGAACATTGACAGTTGTCGAACTGTGGGACCTCAAAGAAGGGAGGCAATAGTGCATTCTCAGCCAAGGACAGTACAAAAAGGAATCATATGAACACCGCAAGCAAAGATATCATGTGCTTCAACTGTGATATGAAGGGTCATTATAAGACCAATTGTTGGAGACCTGGAGGGAAGGAAGGTCGGGGACCAAGACAAGGAGGAAAGGCACCAAGACAAACAGCTAATGCAGCAGACAAGATCGAAAGAACCAATGATTATGCCTTTGTCACATCAGATTTAGCAAACGTGGCAAAGAAAATCAACATACCTGCTGAGAAAAAAGGAGCCATTATAGATTTGGGTGCAACATCACATTTCTGCCCTGACCACACAAAATTCATAATGTTCACCTCCATCGAAGCACAAGATGTGCACACTGCAGACAGTTCTATCATCAGCACTATAGGAAAAGGGGACATAAGGATAGACTTACCTTGTGGGATGAAGAAGACCACTGTAACCCTCAAAGGCACTCTATATATGCCAAAGATGGTGTTCATGCTGATATCAGCCAACAGAATCACAAATGCTGGCTTTGCAGTACTTCTCAAAGATAGAATGTGCAGGATATTGACTCCAGCACTGGAGCAGAGACCTATAGCTGAGATCCCACAAATTAATGGACTATATTGAATCGCATCATCAGTAACACACAGCACAAATGCAGCCAGAACGAAACATACCATTTCTGAAGCCCATCGCATACTAGGACATGTCTCACAAGATGCAATACTCGAAGCTGTAAACAGAGGAACAGTTAGAGGAATAGATTTGGACTTAAACTCAAAACCAGAATATTGCGAGACCTGTGCACAAGCAAAGGCATTGCGTCAGCAATTCCCAAAAGAGATGAAGAATCATGCAAAGACTTATGGAGAGCTAGTGCACACGGACTTGTGGGGACCTGCACAGACAGCAACAATCAATGGATGTCTATATTACATCAGCTTCACTGATGACTATAGCCGGGAGACAAAGATAATGTTTTTGAAGAAGAAGAGTGAAGCACTCACTGCTTTTCAACAGTACAAAGCTTATGTCAGCGGACAATGCAGAGTGCGCCTGCACAACGTCTGATCTGATCGTGGAGGAGAATATATGAGCGACAAATTCGATGAGTACTTGAAGAAATAAGGAATAACAAGAGAACTCACAGTACACAACTCTCCGCAGCAAAACAGCATAGCTGAATGCCTAAATTGAACATTGGTCAAACATGCACAAGCCATGTTACTGGCAAAAGAACTGCTGAAATTCCTATGGGCTGAAGCTATGAGTTACACTACATGGCTCAAAAACTGCTTACCTTCAAAGGCCATTCCAGGACAAACATTGTTTGAATTAATGCATAAGTCTAAATTGAATTTAGCTGCAGCACATGAATTCGGACAACAGATGTATGTATATGTACTGGATAATGGAAAGTTGGAAGCCAAAGCCAAAGAAGCCTTGTTCATTGGTGTTGATGAAGAGAGCAAAGGATATCAAACATATTGGCTGGGAAAAAGATGAGTTTCTATTGAGAGAAATGTTAGCTTTGTGCCAGTGAACATTAACATAGACGACAACATACTGGACAAGGGGGAGTCTAGGCTAACACCTCCTGAAATCAGTATGTGACAGCATTGTAAAGGGGGGACTTCCTTGTGTAATTGTAATATTTGTACAATGCTGTACAATCTTGTGCAATATAGTACAGACGCCCCCTAGTTTGCTGATGATGTATCTGGTGCAAACTAAGTGTGATCAGAGGGTGATGTGGACAAGAATCCAGTTGCTTGGAAGAAAGGCAGACAGGACAACATGTATACCTTTGACATCGGAGATGATGGATATCCTGTAATCCCTGAATATGTGTCCATGGACTTAGATACAAAGAAGGCAGTCATCCTGCATTTGTGAATTGATGTGATCAACAATCTGCTCTGAGTTCTTGTTGCAGTTCTCAATGACTGGAGTCCTAAATTGTAAATTTATTTTTGGCTTATATAATTTGAAAATATATTATTAATAGAGTTGGTTTTAATCGAGTTTTAATTAGTTTAAACAAGTTGAATCTTCCCTCACACTCAGCCATTGCCAAGCTTTGGTCTGTGTGCATATCTGTCACCCTTTGTGACATATATGCCCGTCACTGACTCTCCTAAATGCTAGTGACTTTGACCTCCAACTTAGTTCTTTCATCCTGACTGTCACTAGCATTTGAGCACACTTCTGCTCATGCACGTCTTGTGCCTGAAATTTTAAGCTTATTTGAATTCTCATTATTGTACTAAAATTCCATCGTACCTCCATGTCAGCCTGTCAAAATGTCACATCAAACACACAAACGTCTCTTACTGGACCTGGGAGACCAGGGACTTCGTCTGAAATCCATGCTGGAGAACAGACTCTTTCCCAACAAGAGCTGGTGGAGAAGTGCCTCAATGTTGTCGACAAATACAAGCATACTCTCATTTCAAAACAAGAAGCCTACAATCTATCTCAAAATCATTACAACATCTACCAACAAGGCTACAGACCAAGCTAAGTCTTTCATCACGGCTCCTTACTTTGACATGCTTGAAGAATGGGCCTGAGACCTTGATAGCGCAAGAGGATGAGAGAATGAGATGGAATGGTGGTCAGATGGAAGAGCCTCCCTCCCTCCTAGAGAGGATGAATATCAGAGAGAGCGTAGTGTTGAGTGAGGAGAACCCACTTGGAAGCAATTCAAACTTGACCTTGAATGTCTCAAACATTCAGAGAAGTCCTTCACAGGAATCCAGCTCTCGGCTAACCTCATACGCACCAACGAAGTACTCCTCAATTGGTCCCAAGACCCCAAAGAAGTACGTCATTGACTCATGTATCACAAATGTTCCCCCAAGTTCCATGAAGCAGGATGGACTGAAATCGTTGCCAGCAAATGTGTCAACCTTGATACAGTCCACTCAATCATCTCCTCATCACACACTGTCAACAAATGCACAGAAACAATCGGAGATATCGAAATTAAATTCTCAGGATCAACAGAAATGACATTGAAGAAAATCTCAACTTCGGCACAGTGGCAAGCAGCTTGGAACAGAGCCGCATGTGCTATCAAATTCGCCTTCCCTCATAGAGAGGATGAGCTCGCAGCCTACTCTGAGTATATTAACAACAAGTTCGACTGTTCACTCGAAAGGTCACATGGGAGAATCATCCAATTTGACAAAGCAGTCAGAAACAAGGCAGCTAACTCCCAAAGAGTTGAGTTATCAGACTTCACAGCCTTCACTGACATCCATGAGTCCCATTTCCAGTTTGATGGCAGACATTATGAAGACGAAAAGCAATCTAAGCCCATCGCAAGCGCATGGGATAAAACCACTTTCAGTCAACATGAACCCTGCTGCAAATGGAACTCAGGGGAATGCATGCACAGTGCCAGGACATGTCATTATGCACACATCTGCTCACATGAGCAAGACGGCAGACTCTGTGCTCGTCAACACATGGAAGCAAAGCATCTTGAGGAGTCAAAGTCCAAATCCGCTTGAACAGCCACTTAAGCACCCGTGTCATCGACGTGGGCTTATTTGGTCACCAACCAATATTTCATTTAGCCCCACTGCACACTCAAATGAGTATGCAGATCCTGTCCCTGCTCCTCCATTGAACGAAGTTCAGGTCACTAGTGATGCTGCTAAAACTATCATTCGACAACTGGACCTGTTTCAGATCGTCACTCCCATCAACATTGACAAATTTGAAGAGCTTCTCGTCAACCATCCAAACCAACCTTTCATGAAATCTGTTTGTTATTCTTTGCATCAAGGTTTCTGGCCATGGGCCAATACCTCAGATGATTCGTATCCTTCCACCAATGACAACTCTAACCACACCTGCACTAAAACTGATGACCAACTACAGTTTATTGAAGACCAGATGCGAGAAGAGATTTGTTTGGGCCATGTTTCGGAGAGCTTTGGGACAGAACTCCTCCCAGGGATGTACAGCATGCCGATGCACACCATACCCAAACCAAACTCTGACAAGCTTTGACTCATAGTCAATCATACTGCAGGTGACTACTCGCTTGATTCAATGATTGAACATGACTCTATCAAAGGTACCAAATTAGACGGGTTACATTCCTTAGGCGCCTCTTTACTTTGTTTTTGCAGTCAACATCCTAACATTGACCTAATTTTGTTTAAGTCTGACATTTCACAAGCATTTCGGCATCTCCCTATGCATCCCTTGTGGCAGGTCAAGCAAATTCTAACTGTTCACAGTCAGTGACACATTGATAGGAACAACAACTTCAGGGGATGTGGATCGCCGAAAATTTGGATTTCGTTCATGTCTCTCATAGCCTGGATTGCCATCCATCAGATGCTCATTGACACTCTCAAAACCTATATGGACATCTCATTTTTGTTCAAGATTGCTGGATGGATGTTATATTATGCACCTTATGATTGCCTTTTCCCTGCTAGACAGACGCATCTCCTGCAATTATGGGCATCTATTGGTTTACCACATGAGCGCGCAAAACAAGTCTTTGGCGCTCCATTAACCATCATCAGTTTTGACATTGATCCTAACACTATGCAGGTAACTCAACCTGCTCACAAGAAGGCCAAACTCATGAAGGAACTTTGTCATTTTGCGCAGAAGAACCACAGATGGTCACTTCATGAGTATCAGCATCTAGCAGGCTGGTGTGAATGGAGCTTCAATGTCTTCCCACTTCTCAAACCAGGTCTGTCAGTACTTTACGACAAGATCCAAGGAAAAACTAACAGTTTCACACAAATCCATGTGAACAATACCTTGATACATGAGCTTCTTTGGCTCGCTGATCACATCGAGCATGCGGATGGATTGTATCTGTTCAAGTGTCTTGATTTCAATTCAGAGAGTGATGACATTGTTGTTGCTTACACAGATGCTTCAGGCATTGGCATAGGTCTATGGTTTCTGGATGATGACTTCGGTTGTCAATGTCCTTTACCTTCCAGTGCCCCTCTCAATACTATCTTTTTCTTCGAGGCATTAGCGGTATGCTCGGCCATTCATGCTGTGTGCAACATGCACAAAACACCTCCAAAACTACTCATCTACTCTGATAACACCAACATGGTGGCTATGTTTGACTCGCTGCGTGCCAAGCCTGCCTACAACTCCTTATTGCTCTCTGCCGTCGACATGTTGATCACTCACAACATAGATCTTCATGTTGAACACATCCCAGGTCACCAAAACATCATCGCAGACACCTTATCATGGTTTCATAACGAGCTTGTCAAAGAACTCATACCCTCGGCACAAATCTTTGATTTTGAACCCCCTTGAGATGCGCTGGGGGCAACCAGAAAATGATACCTAGCAGCCCTAAGGCCAGACAACCCATCTGGGAAGTCTGGTCACTCAAATGTTTGCAGTTCGAATGTTCACTTGCTTTGGGGTCCATCCTCAAAGCAACTACAGCATCCGTGTATGATTCTCATCTCAACTCTTACCTTAACTTTTGTTGTCTGCATAGCAGGCCAGTTGAACCGACTGATGACATGCTCTTGTTCTTTGTCATCTGGCTATGCCATCATATTGAACCTCACTCCATCGACTCTTATCTATCAGGAATTGTAAGTCGCCTCGAACCTCACTTTCCACAAGTACACTCAGTTTGAGTGTCACTACTCATAACACACACACTTAAAGGATGTAGGTGTCGCTTATTGAAACCTATCAAATGCAAACAACCATTGACACTTGAAGACCTCATGTGTGTATCATGCACCTTCATGGAAAATCCTAGCTATGATGACATCTTGTTTGTGGTGCTCCTTGTGACCAGGTTTAAGACTCTCCAACGTTTGGTGGAGTTGTGTTGGCCTAACACCAAGAAGCATCAAACTTATCAGAAGGTTGCTTTGCGACATTCCTTGAGGTTGACTGAGTCGTCAGTGACATATATGCTGCCTCATCACAAGAGCAGCACCTTGGGAGCCAGGTGTGAGATACTGCTGTTGGGAGAAGCAGGAGAAATTGTGGACGCTCTGGCACTCCTATGTCAGTATGTTGCTGCATAAGAAACTATGTTCCCATACCACCCTCAACTATGGATCATGGCTACGGGGTCTATCCCTATGTGAGCCTGGTTTATGTGTTACCTATGACGCTTCTTCAGTCAATCAATTTTGGGCCATTTGATGCGTGTCGGCGGTGCTACTGCACTCGCAGCAGCTGGTGTCGCACCTGCGCTGATACAGGCAGCGGGACACTGGTCTTTGGATGAATTCCAAAAATATATTTGCAAGCATCCATATCTGCTTCGCCTTCTCATACATGGTTCTCAAAAGCTGTAATCTCTCAGAGTTGACAGCTCGATTCAGTTTGGTTTGTGTGACTGTGGTACATTCTGTGTTGTGTAGTCAATTCTTCTAAGTCTAAATTATTTTTTTTTAAAAAAAAAATAGCCCTTTAGCATTTGGTCAAGTCAAAAAGACTCAATGTTTTACTCAGTTTTAGATCCTTTTCTCTTACCTATCCAGTCCCCGGTCATTTTCGAGTCCTTTTCAGTCATCCTTTGTCTGGTGACTTGTATTTCAGTGGTCGCAGTGTCTCTCAGTCATCCTTTGTCTGGTGACATGTATTTTTAGTGTTTTGCGGACACCACAACCACATTTATCCTAGTTGTTAGTATATGTACTCTCTGTTTCTCCTATGAGCTGTCACTCTCGAGTGCTAAATTGATCGCAGGTCCTTCGAGCATTGAGCTGGAGGACCTTGCTTGCCCTAAACTCATCACGCGAGTGCCCAATATATATAATTTGAAAATATATTATTGATAGAGTTGGTTTTAAGCCCTTGAGTCAACTTAGCTGTAACTATTTGAGCCAGGCCAAACCGTAATTACACAAGCTGTAACCACTTGTCAACTCAGCTATTTTTACCTCGGGCCATGGCTAGAAGCGGCAACAAGGCGGAGCCGCAGAAACACTACCCCAAAATGGCAAGCTCAGAGTCCACTCGTTTGATGCTCACCATTGTCACCAACCTGCAACAATGTGTATCTGTCATCTCTCACAGCGTGCGACGATTGATTGACAATATTGTGCTAACGTGTATACCACTGCACCATATATTCACAATTGACCATGCTGATTCCTCGTAGTTATGCAATTTCAATGTTGGCCCACTCAGTGCTAGCGGGTGTCAATGATGCCCTTTCAGGCTGGTCCCTTGTGTTGATTATTATCATGCCGTGTGCAATCACACGCAGAACAACTGCCAGAACGTTGACCTTGCTTCTGAACTATTATGCCTCGTGAGTTGTTGACCGCTTACGTACTAAAAAGATCCACACTGGCAGGTTCCTTGTGTCTTCATATCAGTTCTTACTAGCACATACCCGTTCTGCCTTCGGCACAGGTCGCAAAAAAAGAGCGCTTCGCGCTCTTTTTAAGCTCCCTGGCCTCAGCTTCATCCTAATATTTCTGAAGGCTCCTCATGAGCATTGTTCCTTCGTCACAGGAAGCCAAGGAGGGCTGCGCCCTCCTTTGGCTTCCTGGCCTCAGGCTGCATCCTAATAGATTGTACATTTGGAATTATTTTAAAAATACATTTATAAGCATTTCAACAAAAAACTAAAAGTAAAATCTACCCCACCATGTAAAAGTACATAGTACATAAGATCAGTCAGCTCTACATTCTGTGAGCAGGATTTTGACAATAGTAAAAATACATTCTACTACACAACATAAAATT
>MU172323.1:51757-63287 GCA_016695485.1 Suillus hirtellus | reverse complement strand
AACAATAACAACAGTTGTGTTGAACAGTGCGCTGCAGCAGCGATTGAGTCGGCGCTCGAAAACACGTGACAAAGCCACGCGAGTTTCCAAAAACAGGTTTAAGCGAGGTAAGCGAAAACCATGTGGCCTTAAGCGAATCTAAGCGAATCTAAGCGTATCTAAGCGTATCTAAGCGTATCTAAGCGTATCTAAGCGTATCTAGGCGAAAACCACATGGCCCTACGCGAAAACCACACGAGCGCCCGTGCGTTTCCGAAAACCGTTCTCCCTTTCTTCTTAAGATCGACTACCAACGCGGTTGCTGCATGGTCTCAGGTTCTCCCCTAGGCAGTCCGTCATCCTTTCTTCTATATCATGGTTGCAAATTGACTGACCAGGTAGCTTTCCTTGATGGACTGCTCAATTCTGAAAAAGTTCAAGTTCACTTAGGATCCGAACACTAGAGCGTTCGCCAAACCTTGTCCTAAACAGGACTACGATGTACCTAAACCTTATACCCATACGGCGCGCAGCGCCAACACTTGGTGTAGTAAATTATCAACAAGCAGTCTTGAATTCACATACCAAACCTCATTAAACCTTGTCATTCATATTCTTAACCTTCAGCAGGCTTAACCCTTGTCTTCTCCTGACCTTTTCGTGTCCATGATGGAATCAATTGATTATACATATTGCTACTTAACAAGGGTCGATTCTGCTGCCTCAGGGATAGGAATTGACGAGAGGAGTCTTGTTGAGGTTTAGGATGTGAATTCAAGACTGCTTGTAGATTAGTACACCAAGTGACACTGGTGCTGCATGCCGTACCCGTAAGGTTTAGGTACGTCATAGTTCTGTTTAGCTAGACAGGGTGTGGCGATTCTGGCGAACGCTCTAACGCTCGGATCCAAGTAAACTCAAATGGTGCCAGGGCTCAGGCTTATTACGTTAATAACTCTCCAGAATAATGATAGATTGTTCAGCAATCTAGGGCCCTCATTTATGTAAATGATAGCGCAAACTAGCTCTAGCCTCTAGCTATTTGTGAAGACATGTTGCTTCCGTCTACAACGCTGACTTGTTACATCACAGAGCGCTCCGGCGAGTTGATGATAATCTATGCCGTGCTTCATATCAGTCTTATCGGTCACCGACGTCTTATCATTGGCGGGTTGCCACGAGGTCTCACTGTTGCAAATGGGCTATTGGGCGCCTTTCCTTGATTTAAATGGAGTCATGGTGCTACTAGGTTTCATTTCGTACTGTCAAGATGGATCCCATCACCAGTGGTCTCACCATTCTTCAGCTTGTTCAAACAATAGCGCAAGCTTCAGCTCTTTTGTTGGGATATGTTGCTTCCGCCTGCAAAGCCGACTCGTCCTGCCGGGGCCTCCTTAAGGAGCTCAGCTCAATTAATGGAGTCCTGACCACCGTTATGGACATTGAGAGAAATCACTCTCTTCCAATCAATCTCCGTCTTGCACTTTCAAATCTGATGGCCATTAACGGACCAGTTGCAAAATTACAGATGGAACTAGAGCACATTCTACCAAACAAACAAGAAATAGAGCAAATGAAGACGGTGACCAAATGGACGTGGCCGTTCAAGGAAAAGGAAGCAGGAGCGATTCTCAATAAATTAAAAGGATATTGCAATGAGATTACAGACATTCTAGCAATTGATACATGGTGAGTTGACTCGCCTACGATTGTCACTTATGCTAATGTAACGTAAGGATTACACTCACCCAAGTCGATCGAACCATCAAGAAAGTCGATCTAGGAGTCCAGGAAGTGCGTCGAAGAGTTCAGGAAGTGGGCCAAGATGTCCAGGAATTAAAAGTGGCTCAAGAAGCGCAGAAGAAAGGTGAGATGATAGTTGCCAGTCACCTCCTCACCCTGTTGAACCATGCGTAGCCGAAGAACGTGAAAAGTTCATTCAATGGATGAATCCTGTCTCTTGTACTGAAAAACACTATTCCTCCCTTCGTGAGCGCAACGCTGCGACCGGTCAATGGATTTTTCATGCCGAGAAGTATGAGGCTTGGAATACATCTGATTCCGCATTTCTATGGTTGAATGGCCAACGTGAGTTTTATTGTGTTCGTCATTAATTCCACGTTGCTGACGTTCGAAACAGCTGGGAGTGGAAAGACAATCCTTGCGTACGTTTTACTATGTCTAGAAAGCTTTTGAAGAGCCTTGATTGATTTCTGAATATTCAGTTCCGCTGTTATCGACAAAATTCAGGGCGGTGGGCAGAAGCTTGGTTATTTCTATTGCGATTTCCGAGACAAGCGGACGACAAACGCAGCCACAGTATTGCGATCGTTGGTTGTTCAGCTCCTTCTGCATTCTACAGACGACTGGATCACCAAGGTACACCATCTAGAGCGGGAAGATTCCAATGCAGAAGTGGATTTCATCTCCCTGAACGAGTTAGGACAACAACAACATAACGGAGATGGTTGCCCCACAGATCTGAGATTTCTGCGACAGTTGCTTGTTGAAGCGTCAAGGCTAGTTCACCGACCAGTCCTCGTGATCGACGCTTTAGATGAATGCAAGGACTACAGTGATCTGGTGCAACACCTTGTAGACCTTCAAGCTGGAGATGCTCAACTACGACTCTTCGTCACTGGTAGAGGCGAACCAGACATACAAAAGGCCTTCCACGATCTTCCCACCATGGCACTCAAGGACAGTGCAGAACAAATGAAAGAAGATATATGCGTGCACATTGCTGAAGAGACTCAGACGCACTTGTTGCGCCGACCCGAGACGCTCAGAAATTTGATTTCAGAGAAACTGTTAGAAAAGGCCGAGGGCATGTAAGTCAAGCAGCTTTTATCGTTCCTCGGAAATTCATGACCGTATGATCACATGCAGGTTTCGCTGGGTTCAGTGTCAACTAGACGAGATTCGGCATTGCGCGAGAGATATTGATATCAAGGATGCTCTCGACAATCTGCCGGATGGACTAAACGAAACATATGATAGGATTATCTGCGGCATCCAACAAAAAGGGCGAGGTTACGATAAAATTGCCGAAAATTGCTTGCTTTGGCTCGCTGGCGCACTCACTCCATTGACGCTTGACCAGCTCGACGAAGCTATGATGATCGATGTAAAGCAATCAATTCTTAATCCAGATCTCCGAGCCAGTGATCCTATGGATATCGTTGTCGCATGTGGAAGTCTTGTGACATATGATGAGACGACTGGCGTCGTTGCTCTATCTCATTATAGTGTCAAAGTATGATATATTGGACCTCTTGATGCTACTCGTCCGCTGATGCGCTACGAAACTAGGAATACTTGATCAGTCCTCGCCCTAACAACATCCTGAAATCAATCTCAGACGTGCATGCACGAATCTTCGAGCTTTTGATCACGTATGTGTCATGCGACTCTGTGCCTTTGCCGTGCCCAAAAGGTACGACACAGTGTACCGCATTTAAGAGCTATGAAACTGAAGTATTTGTATAGCTACGTGTCCTACTACAGGTTCTGCTTCTGCTGTCGGTGGCGAAGAAAACCATCCATTGCAGAGTTATGCAGTGAAAGCATTGGCGCACCTTTGTCATGTTTCGGACAAGGACTCTCGTATTATAGCTGCCCTGCAGCGGCTACACTTAGGGTTTATCCACAACACAGAGAAACATCCACTGCTTGGAAGTCTAGTTAAACCATTCATGGACAGTGGGCAGTCGAATGTCACTTCCCCCTCACTTCTACTTGTCCCTCTTCGGTTTGGAAATCCATGGATTGTGGAAACCCTGGTCAAGGGGCAACCCGATCTCCTGAGTGAGGATATCGCTCGTGGTCTTGGTTCTCCCTTGATTTTTGCCATATCCTCGAACCTTGCCTTTCTCAGCATTCTCTTGGAGCTTGGCATCGACCTCAACAAGCCTTCTTCCATCCAAACCGATTTGTACCATCGGAGGGATCTTCCTTCAGGCCCATATACTCCAATTTCATGGGCAGCTGCGATTGGAAGCCGAGTGGCTGTGGAGTTCTTGCTGTCACGAAGGGAGATTATCCTACCAAATGACATTCTGCACACAGCCATTCTATCTCGCCGTCCGTCTCCAGAAATCATTCTCGGACTGTGTCAACGCGGCGCGGATGTCACTTTCACTGTCGATGGCTCCACCCCCCTTCATGCTTTACTTTCCAAATTGATTCCCAGACGGTTCTGGAGAACTGATACAAGTCGATGGCTACCAGTCGTAAAGGCACTTGTCGGTGATCTTTCTGTGCATAACTGGACCGCCAGAACGGCACTCCACATTGCTCTCGACAACCGTATGAGCGATGTTGTCGTATACCTCCTTGAGCAAAATGCACGGCTGACAGCGACAGCAACTCTCTATCCAAACATTTGGAGCTGGGCTGAAGGCGAACAGTGGTTTTCCAAGGTTCAAGAAGCGGCTCTCGCTGCTGATAAACCGTGCACCAGAATTATGGGGGAGATCGTCCATGCTACAAACCAATTACAACTCGTCAAATTTCCAGGCGCAGTCAGTGCCAATCATGGAGACCCCAATCCCATTTGTGCTGTTGTTATTTCTGTCATTAATGGGAGTCAACAAGATTCTTGGATGTTTTCATTCTTTCGGATTATTAATGTCAGCCTGGAGGCTGAGCTTTTTCGCAGTAACTTGTCGCTTCAAAACAATGTCCAAGACTCCCTTGAAAACGACAAATTCGCTCGACTCAAGTTCTGTTTTTCATGGATGCAGGGCCGTCAACATGTCTCTAGCCGCCTGTTGGATTATCATCAAGGAGACACAGTGACTAGTGCTCTATGACAGTTAACCCAAGATGAAGGTTCAACTGCCGGGGATTCCCTTTTTCTTCAATTATCCCAAACAGAAGGTTTTTCAAATCAAGACCTTCGTGGTCTTGAGTATGTACTTGATGTTTACCAAGGTCATCTGCATTAGTCTTGCATCTCATGCGCAGCCGTTTACCACAATACTCTACAAGTGCACTGCCAGTACTAGCTAGTGCATAACTTTGCACATTATGTAATTTTAATATTGACACTAGTCAGGGCAATCGGCCTCCAGTACTCCAGTGACTACTCAGGAAAAATGTATGTGGGACTCAGAATGCATGACCTGTCGATGATAAATTGATGGTAAGTACTGTCTTTTCAAGCATCGAGGAATGTGGATGACAAGTGTTGTAACCACACCCCACGAAGTATATCATTCAATGTCATCCATGCTACTTTTGTATGATCCAACCATGTGCTACGAATCATTGCCCCTGAAGAGTGTGCGCAGCCTAGGTACTGTCATATTGAATATTAGTGTGCATAGACCAGGCAATCACTGCAAGAACAAGAAGCCTCCAATTCTGTGTAAAAAGAAACCAAGACTAAAATATCAACACACTGATAATAGATATATTCAACAGTCCACCTACAGGCTACCAGTCTGACAGTTCCAGCACAGTGAGGCTTGAGTATTGATTCCGAATCATCCAGGAAAATGGCCTGGACTAAGTGTAGACTCAATGCAGAACCCGACAAGGGTTCATATATAGCTCAAAGTCTGAGGAACATGTCCGAATCAGTATCAGTCAAAGTGTGCCCAAATAGTGAGAGATGGGGCCTGGCATCCAGACCACCACATCCTCATATTCAGGTACTAATGGGTCTTGCACAATTTATGGGGGCACATGTCTGCCAGTATAGCAAAAATGGTCCGAAACTAGCTAGCGAGGCGACAGTAAGAGTTAGAAAGAGCTTTCACTCAAAAACATTAGTCAAGCTCACCAAGCGAGGCGACAGGAAGAGTTAGAAAGAGGGCAAACTCAATCTAACACAGAGTCGCCCGCTAAGTAAGCATAGCTCCACCATAGGAGGATGGAGCCTGAAATAAAGATTGGTCCAATCTTCAAGGACAACATGAAAGGCACACTGACCATGGCAAACATGATCAAACGCTGAGCACACCTGCTGAGAGCGGAAGATATTTGAGTCAGACTCAAACAGAACACGTCGCTCACAATGACGCTAGTAATCACGCGACCCATCAGCTTAGTATAAATAAAATTAAACCCAAAAAATATGTCTTATGAGAAGAACACATGATTTATCGAAGATAAAGCCACCAGCTTCAATGATCGGTAAAATGAAGCAGCGGATGTGGATAAGATTCTTGAGTTTTGCAGGTAGTTTAACGACTAGTGACAGGTACAATTCGACGAATCGTCCGCCACCATTCGACACATGAAACGCATCGCCGACTCGGCGAGTGGGTGACTGAGAGTCTAAACAACGAACCAGCCGGACATTGCCGAAGTACTGTATATTACCAATCAGCCACAACCCTCCGTTGCGACTGGTGTATTGAGCGGCCCAAACGACCTCAAGACCTCTCTTCAAGGTATGTCTCATCGTTATCTAACTAGCCAATACTAACACGGGCTCTGCACAGACTCAAATAATGTGAGTCCACGAGGAAGGAGACAACAGAGCCTTGGCAGAATTCACTAACGAACGCATCAACAGCTCCCCAAATGGCTCAACGCGTCACACTCCGAAAACGCCAACCCTACAACACCACCTCAAGCCGCAGACGCATCGTAAAGACCCCAGGTGGAAAACTCGTGTACCACCATCTCAAGAAACTTGCTACTCAGCCGAAATGCGGTGATTGCGGTATTGGTCTTCCTGGTGTACGTCTCTTTTGACCAGGGTGTTGGATGGATTTTGATCTTGACTTTGACTTTTTGTGCGTGTGGTTGTAGGTCCCTGCTCTTCGTCCCCGCCAATACGCAACGATTTCAAAGCGCCAAAAGACTGTGTGCAGGGCTTATGGTGGCTCGCGATGCGGAGACTGTGTCAAGTCGCGGTGCGTCTCTCGGTTACCTCGTCTCTCTAATCTAAACTGTGCGCAAAAAGCATTCTACGAGCATTCCTTGTAGAGGAGGCAAAGATAGTCAAGAAGGTCATCAAAAGCCAACAGAAGGCAGGAGGCCGCAAGTAAATAGCAATACTTTGGCCTTTTGGAGTGGTCGTTCTATGACTATGGGTCCTCATGCATTTTTCCATTTTGTTTATCGCATTCATGTACAACCTCCACCAAAATCCAGACCGAGGAGGTCAGTATGCAGTTCCTTGAATGCGCTGTGTCGAAACATAGTCAAATTCCCCTCGAGTGGTATTACATAGGAAAGTGTATCGATACTGCATCATACAAAACTGTAAGATATCGAAAAATGACCCACACATAGGTGCATAAATGCATCAAGCACTCTTCATATCCCTATCCTCGGTCCTCGGCAAAATGTAGCGGTCGGGGTACGCTAGGTCCTTCATAGTCTGAAAAGGGGTCGTCATCCTTTTTGTCATCCTTCTCATACGCATGTCCCAAGTACTCTCCGCCCGCGTAAGAGTAATCAGGTGGTTTGGCGTCGGAAGGTGGTGGTCCAAGCGGTGGAGCGTAGGCTGGTTGGTATTCGGGATCATAAGGTCTGTTGTAGTGTGGTGGGAAAAGGTCCATTCGCGCCTGGTTCGAGGGTGCCCTCAAGGCATTCGCAGGGCTCGTAGGGTCAACCACTTGACGGTAATAGCCAAATGCAGCGGATGTGAACAATAGGCAAAGAACTTTAAATTCGTCAGCTTCATTGCGGATTCAACAGGTGTCTATACACACTGATCTCGAATATAGTAGCCAAGATCTCGGTCCACGAATCATGGTTCCACTCATCATTGCAATCTGCAGCAAGGTAAGATTCGAATGGAAGAGTCACGCCTCAAAACTTACAAGACGTAGCCGAAACCTGGTCCATCGGGCTTGGGTTAGAGCCCCATATTCCGAATGCCTACTCACGAATAAGCCACGTATCACAACAAGCTGTACGAAGATACCAACAGTATCCACTTCTCCATTCATTGAAACACTAATACATTCATCTAGGAGTTCACCCTACCCATCGTCAGCCAAAACGTCCAAAATGAGTAGTTAAGTAAGCTCACCTTGTAGGTGAAATGAGTGATGCAACGCATGAAGCCGACGCCAACGACAAGAAGGCCCGCGATAGCGCTTGAAAATGCATACATCCTAATCATCCAGGCACGTTGCTGCGAGGCCTGTATCACGGCTGGGACGACGTCATTGCATTGCACAGCAACTCCAACTCACAGTCAACAAGCTGTAAATGCCGAATATTTCTATCGCGAGTGCGACGGAGTAGATAACGCCTTGGACTATAGCCAGTGGTGCTAGCTTAGGATAGGCACCTATGGCACAGGGTTAGTGAACTCGAGTATGTATGTACCGAAACGAAGAGATGACCGACCGCCTTGATCAACTTGTAACTCTTTGAAAGATGCAATCTGGGGACAAGCTTAGGGTGTGAAGCAACAGGGAGCCAGTCACCTACAGTCCTAGCAAAGAATTATTCGCTTAATATTTGCCACGTTGACGACAAACTGACAAGACTTACCATGCTAAAGCCCATATGGCCCCCATTACAGCAACTTCATAACACCAACTATGAACATGGTAGAATCGATGAGACTGCGCGACGACATACATGCAAGAACAACGGGACGCAGACTTCTGCCATAGACACGGTTCACGAATGTATAAGGCGGAGGCGCTCCTGCAAGGCTGTGTCATTAGTCTTTTGCATACACCTTGGTTGGTTGCTGTCACAAGACGCACCTTGCGGAGGAACCCGTCTTGCGTTCATAATAATGTGATTGTATTTACTTAGAGAAATGGGTATGGTAACAGATTTAGTAGAGGTACTGCAGGAGGTGTGACGCTGCATGTAATTGTCCTGCCAGCCGCAGTCACCCCATGGTTTCAAGCTCAGCTTGAACGAGTTGGCGCCTGAAACTTGCCTGTAACTGCCCTTGTTTTGCCGTGCGTAAGCTCCCACAACTATGATCGATTGATCTCTCTGGACCTGTGTCCTACACCACCAGGTCCTGTAGATGATTTGTCACTTCAAGCTGGGCCTTTCGGGAGGGACTCGAACAGGTTAACCCAAGACAACACATTGTGCAAGAGCGTATCATAGTATGAAGCAGGAATTCGATCAGAAGCTTGATGGATAGGGCTCGATGGGATGTGACAGGGTGATGGAGAAGCTCCGTATGATTGAGGAAATCGACTACCGACCAACGAGTTTGTATCCATGTTACCTTTGCTAATCGAAATTTCAGTAACTAATTATAGCGTCGTCCACAGCCTGCAGAAGGTAATTCGTTCTTCGCCTATACATGAACTTGTTGTGGGTCATGTATCGACCAAGAATGATTTACCTTGAGTCATCTAGTGTCGTTGGTCTTAGCTCGAGATACCTTTTGGGCATACCGGCAACATTTATATGCCTTGCCTGCTTGATGACATGTCGGCCGTACGAAAAAAAGGCTTTCATGGCTTCAGGGCAAGATCTATCAGCAAAGTGTCCGCGTGACATCGCTAGTACACCTTCCACAAGATGCACATCAATCCCCTTCTTGCGCCAGTTTCGCCAGATGCCATCTCAAGAGTTCTTTCTCAGCCTCGCTGGCTGTGGCAGCCACATCGGTGTCATCCCTGACGAGGCGCAACGTGGCAGCAAGCTGGCCTATATAAGGTATTTTAAGTTCACTGCGTTAATACTACTTGCTTGTCCTCAAATGTTTTCTTGTGACCACTTAGTACTCATTCCTCGCCCTCTCTTTATCGCCTAGACAATCGATAGCATCACCAACTTTTCGGTATGAGTGAACGTCGCTATTGCTTGGACATTCCTGTTAGCATTCCCAGTTCCAGTTGTGATGCAGAGCCGTGATTCTGCTAACCTCGAGAGGTTTGAACATGGTGATCTATAACATTTTTCTCTAAGAGCCCATGACAGCTTTGCTTTGAAAGTCTCATCATTGTTCACGACGCCTGGGATACCATCTAGCGCGCCTCCTACGCAACAAACGCGACTTTGTCTTTACCTCAACGCCTTTGTCGCGTCAGTGGCGTCACCACTTAAAAACGTTTTCTTGCTTCGATGCAAAAATCATCAAATCATTCTCATTCTCTACTTCTCGAGCTTCAATGGCATCGATTCCTCTTACACCAGCATCCCCCGCAGCAGACCTTGCGACACCGGATCCTGCGCAACATTTCACCAACATATACGCTGCTGCCAGTATAGATGCTATTATTGATCGATTCAGTTTATGCATGAGATATCTCCTCAATTTTAATGTCCCCTTCGAACGGGCGATACAAAGGCTCTGTCGTATAGAGTTTGGGTTCGATGACGCGGTGGTGGGGTTCAATGGCATGGAGGAGGCGTTTAATTGGTTGGAGGACTCGCTCGAAGGCATGACGGAGATGCTCAAGGAGGTGTTCCGTGCCACGGGCGAGATACTTGATGGCATGGATAAGACGTATGATGGTGTGGCAGAGGAGATCTGTGCGTTGGAGGACAAGGTCAAACAGATAGAGGAGGAAATCTTTGAACTGATACACGGGTGAGTCTCGGTTTATTCTATCGCTTCGCAACACTTCTCTGATTGAATTTGCAGTAACGGATTATGGCCCATTCAAATTTGCAATCATCGATGCTCATTGGATGATCCATTGGTCTGGCCTCCTGTTTCTGATACTCCCTATCCAGCTGGGAAGCCCGAGACTCTTGCGGGACTCCAAACAATGAATGGTAAGTGCGCTTTAGAGTGCCAGTTGCTCTCTTACTAACAAATGTCAGCTGAGATGTGTGCGGCTCTCGCTGCTGCCTTACACCTTCAGCCTCCTCCTGATCTACTTCAGCCCCCACTTGAGTGGAGAAGAAAGCAAGTAATCAATTATATTGGATGCGCGGAATGAGTCATTCTATTGTGTTGTATCGTTGATACAATTACCTTTGTGTTCGTTATAGCACAATGTTCCTCGGTCTTGCATATATAATTTATTCAGAACATCTGCAAAGACGGGGATCCGTTTGCTATGGTGTGGAATAATCGATATGATAATAACACAGCATGTGCGCATGTCAATTGGAGGCGCGTGATTCTGTTTCGAGCATAGCCATCGACCGAACGCACAGTCCAGTGCACACCGGCACCACCCGATAAATCCCACATGTATGGATAAGCCCACGGAAGAGATT
Source organism: Suillus hirtellus (assembly GCA_016695485.1). NCBI lineage: Eukaryota > Fungi > Basidiomycota > Agaricomycetes > Boletales > Suillaceae > Suillus > Suillus hirtellus. The sequence goes on along the minus strand of MU172323.1, from coordinate 52,184 downwards.
CAGTAGGCATGAACACTAACAAGGTTAGGTTGGGTGGCTCACCAGCGACTGGATCAAATCTCAATCCACTTTAGTAGACACGTCCATCCTTGGCACGACGGAGTACATGATGCCCTGGAGGATAGCCAATGGTGTGAATCGGGTCCAGCCTGCACGAATGAATATGTGCCAATTGAATTACTCTTCATCGACCGTCATCAGCCCCTTGAAGAACCAATCAATTTCATAGCGCCAGGTTGACGACGAACGGAATGAAACCACTGCAAAGTAGAAATACCGAGGCTCAAACTAAAAGTAGAACGTGGAGTGTTGGGATTCAGATGGCGGTAAGAATAAGGTGCTGTCTGGACAGCGAACCCTGGTTCAAAAATCTGAGCTTAAACCAGCACGTGATGATGGCACGTGATATATTTCATTGATAAGAGAT
>MU172323.1:8162-48712 GCA_016695485.1 Suillus hirtellus | reverse complement strand
AGCTGTTGACAGGCGGCTGGCAACACGTGCCATCATCACGTGCTGGTTTAAGCTCAGATTTTTGAACCAGGGTTCGCTGTCCAGACAGCACCTAAGTACTAGCGTAAGCCTAGGACAAACGTCGAGGCTTACCGTGCTAACTTGGTCCGTACACCTCCATCACCGTGACTTCTATAAAGATGACAACTAATCAGCACAAGATCAGCATGCAAACATATGGGTATGAACGGGCGATATGCAGGGAGGATAGGGTACAGGCTTCTGGAGTGATGATAAATGAGGTCCTCCTGTTGTATAACATGAATATGATAGGTTTGGTGTACAAGGGTGCCTGGTGCAGACCAAGCTGAGTTTGAATCCATCTTGGACCGCTCACTGCACCCATAACGCCGATGCACGACTTTGAAGGGATGAGTCAGGCCTAGGGCCCATGTAGGCCATTATCAAGCCTAGAACCTCATTTTAACTGCCAATTAGTACTATGGTCTTGGCAGCAGATATCCAGATAGTTGGCCCAAGTCGGCATTATGGGTACGCTGACGCCTCGCTTTCGGTCAGTGGGACCGAAACGTATGCGACAGAGGTTTGGCGCATTGAATCTGGTGACATCCAATAGCCAGCTACACTGCAGGGTTCTCAACTGGGGTGCGTTGAAGTTCTCGCTCCGTTCGAATACGTCCGAGTCGCACATGCAGAACACTGTTTCCCAACGCGTCGTTTCAGTAAAAAGTATTTCGAGCAGTTGAGTATTTGATGGACAAAGGTGACCATAGTCTGAGAGGCAAATACATTCTATGCGAATGGTAGGAAGCTGACTGCCAGACCAAGCGAGCCAAGACCGAAACAGTGATGGAAGGAATGGCTTTAATGGGAAATTCCTGGGAAGTCCAACTTTGATGTGCGACCAGGTTCCTGTCGTTGAATATGCGACGGCTCGCCAAAGGCGGCACACCCTGGTGAAGAGTAGTGGAGGGCAGGCAAAATTTCCCGAGACGGTGGTTTCTCCCAATGAGAAAATACTAGGATAGTCTGGCATGTCCTTAATGATGAGCAAGAATACATCCTGTAGAAGTTCCACGGGAAGCCGATGAATGGGGGGTTTTGAGTAGCCCAGGTCGACGGCTTGTGATGAGTCACTAGACAATGCACCGACCGTATACACGGATACTTGCATGTTCACGTTGACGAGGAGTAAGGAAGTTTCAGAATAGGAGGTTGACTCGCTCGCATCTTCCTGTGAACCTTATGTAATAAAAGGTGTGGGAATCGTCGCTGATCATCTGATGTCAGTCTCGTTGATATTTCTTCGTTGTGCTAGTATCTTAAGCTTCAAAATGTTATTGCAGTGCCCACCTCATTAACACTGCCTTCCCGATGGCTACCTGTGCAGACAGTAAGTTGGCAGGCAACCCGTCACAGCACCTGAATTCAGAATAGACCGTTTGAAGTGGATACCTGCATCCGCGAGATTTTCGCTCTCCCCAGCGTTTGCGGCACAGGTGACACCACTGTCGCATCTTTTGCGCATTCACTCAGGGACACTCTTGGCTAGGGCTGACATGACATTGGAATGTACAGATGTCAAACCTGAGGATTCGGCATCGCGCATCAATCAGAATCTTACGGTAGTAAGCTCATATCGTTACCTAACTGTATCTAACTCATCATGCTATATAGTGATCGATTCCCGCCGGTCAGTGCTATCTAGGACGCAATTTTTCCCCACCTCAGGTCTGCTACGATTTCCTTTTTCAAGATATTACTTGACCACACCTGCGTCTCTTCTTACCATCTTCCTCTTTCCTTCCTCATTTCTCGAGTATGCACCTCCTTCGCTTCTTCACATACATCGCTTCTTGTCTCTCTGTTGCTCGTGCTTTCAGTGTGACAGTCGGGACTCCTACTCAATGCGGACCTCTCAGCATTTCATGGACTGGTAAGCGCATATCTAGTACATCTTATACGCTCCTGCTGAACTTTGTCTGGTTTGTCAGGTGGGCAAGCACCATTTGAAATACTCTTAGCTCCCGTTCGTCGGCGCTATCGTCTTAATCGCATCAATCGTGCGCTAACCTTTGTGTTTTCTAGTCTAACCAAATATATCAGAATATACCTGTTCCTGCATCGGCTTTCAGCAATGGAAAAGGCTCTTATTCAATATCGCAATTGTCGTTGTTGTCGGGAACGTCGTTTGTACTCATTATGTCTGATGCCACTGGGTTTGCTTCGGGTGGGACGACAAACGAATTAACTGTTGCGAATTCTACTGCAAATAACAATTGCGGTGCTGCGAATCCGAATCCTCCTTACACGTTCGAATTGTCTCCGCTGACGCAATGCAGGTAAGTTTGGTTTGCCTACTTTTTTGTGGCACTAACCTACCAATACTGCAGTCCATTTACCATTACGGCTAGTGGTGCAGTCTCGCCCATTACTGTTGGGGTTAGATCATTCTAAATCCTTTTAAAACGAACTACTTATCTTGTTACAGCAACTTATTCCTGGCGGACTATCAGTACTATTCAACTCTGGTAGCAACATTTTTAGCTCGATTTTAGATGTCAGCGCAGGGACAAACCTCCTGTATTTTGTCAACGACTCCTTGGGCAACCAAGGTGGGGTCTCTCCGTACGAGCCGGTCTCAGGGTCGAGCGATTCCGCGTGCCTGAATTTGCTGTCATCCACTGCAGGCATATCAGCTACAGCCACAACTTTGCCGTCATCTAGTTCGAGCAGTCCGTCAAGCAGTCCGTCAAGTAGTCCATCAAGTAATGCATCAAATTCATCAAGCAACAATGTTGCCCTCATCGCAGGCGCAGCGGGCGGTGGTGCGGCTGTCCTTGTTGCGTTGGCCATTCTTGGCATATGCTTGCGGCGTAAACGAAAGGCATCTCGATTGCTGGGCGTTCAGTCTTCCACAAAAAGCTATCCACATCATTTGCAGCATACAAACCCAAATTACGAAGCCGGCCCTCACAGTGACGTCCCACCACAATTCTCCTTCGCATACAAGACAGACCCTCTCAGCTACCATACCCGCTCCATTCATCCCAGCCTAGGAACCCAGTCAGAAATGACCAATTCGTCTGCCGGCACCTTCGCAGTTGGCGCCTCTCTCTCATCATTCAACCAGACACAATATTCGCGCCAGAGCTCCAACACAGACTTTCCTGTCTATGGAGATACTCGAGGTTTGACTGTGTCATCATCTAACAGCCGCCGATTACTCCTGTCTAGCGGAAACTCCACAGCCAGCGATCCTCGCACACTGTTCAATCAGACACTGCATTCACGCCAGAGCTCGGCTATGTCATCTGTTGACAGGCGAATGGCTACCGTCGCTGAAATGCCATCACCATGGGAGACCGTTCCTGTTAGTTACCTTGTTCCATCCATTCAATCCGGATCCCAACAAAGTCCTATTAATGCGTCTGCCACCAACATGGCCACTATGGACCATCACGCACTCTTCAATCAGACACAGCCTTCACACATAAGCCCTAACACAGACTTTCCTTTCTATGGAGACGCTCAAATGTCAGATATGACACCCACCGATCATATGGCTGCGGGGGCTCGACCAGCATCACCATTACCACGAAAGGTAGACCTTGTCTACCTTTCTCCACCCGTTCAAATCGGATCTCAATCAATTTCAACTTCTACCGGCAACGTCGGAGTCGAGGACCCTCCCACACTATTCAATCAATCGCAAAAATCCCATCAGAGACCTGACACAGATAGCTTTGCTGTGCACGGAGCATCTGGGCCTCAGTCTATGGCGCCAGCTATCGCGCAAACAGCCTACCAAGCTCCTACTCGAATCATCGTGCATACCGACGCTGCTGATGTTGTGCCAGATAACAATGGTGTAGTTGAACTTCCGCCACAGTATTCAGAACATCGGGGAATCCGTGCCTCATGATCTGAGTCTGTGTTATGATTACGTCCCCGCACGCTTGAGTCTGGGGATCGCTCTTGAAAATCGATTCAATCACTCAGAATTGCCGATAGTTCGAGACTACGCTTTTATTTACGAGGTCCGGTCCATGTTCCATTGCATTCACAGCAGTTTATTTTGAACACGTTACGAATCTACATCTACCCATTTTTAGTCAAAGCCAGGATGCGGAAACGTCGGAAGTGTCTGAACAGTGTTTATTCTAGTATTACCGTACACCATATCACACTCAATGCATGTATTACCCAATGCCCGTGACAGAAGTCAGATGGAAACGTGGTCTAGCCCAGGAGAGCTCTATCACGTATGGAATTAGGGCAGACGGACCTCACGGCCTGCTGATCGCCACCGAACTGAGACACTAATTCAGTTTCACAGGCAAAGGCCATTCAACAAACGTTCTCGTTTATCCACACATGTGATCTCCGGTATCTTCTCGAGGTGCCTGACTTCACAGAGAATAACATTAGATCGAGCCTAAGCCCTGGATGCAGGACTCCCGAATAGACGACTCTCCGGTAATTCGCCTAAAGAACCTCACTCACGCGCCTTAGATAGTCTTTCAGTCCATTTTTACTGGCAGCGTGTAGGAGAAAAAGAAGGATCGCGTCGGACCATGACATCATTGCACGAGCCAAAGATATAACTTCCGTTGACACATGGACATCGGTACCGTACAAATACCATAGGTTCGTGTCATCTCCGTTGCACGACTCACCTGGTGCACGTCTCACGAAATGGGCCGGTTTATTCGAATTCTCACTCGCGAGCGTCTAAGCAGCCGTTCGGTCCATTTTTGTTATCGCATGAGCGCTACGCGGTAAATTGAAGAGCATCATAATATCATTGCGCGACTTTTCTTAGTAGCTAGACATATGATGGAGATCAGGACACCTATAGAGATACCGCAGCCATACCATACATGTGAATGCTTTCAAAAATCTCACACCTGAGCGTCTACTGCAGCGCGCCACCTTCCAAGATATTGATACCCCGTGTTCGAAATCCACCTACAATGATTACTACGGTTGATGTTGATGAGAACGAGCACATACTAAAAAACTTAAACGCTGAGGCTGTTGTACTATTTTCGTCCTTGGGATTGTTTCATGTAAAATGCTGGGACGGTCAGACGTGCTCTGACGGTGCATTCAAGTTCAAGTTGCATCGGAAAGACACAACGCCAATGATATTTGATATAGCCCAGAGACAGATCAGGCATAGCTGCCGCTGCTACCATCACCTTTCACCAGGCTAGGGTCGGTTCATACTACTACAGTCTCGGTCTGCAAGGATCCGGAATGTGTTGAGAATGTGTCACGAATTTACAGGCACTGCACTGCCTAAAGCAAACATGGATCGGACTTCTAAATGAGTCGCGGCAGATCGGTAAATCAAACCAGTACCGTATATTCTATCGTCCACCAGGCTCCCAAGCCCTGGCGTACCTGTTCCTGCACCGATGCAGGCATTCCATAGCAAGTACATGTACTCGGTGTGGAGAAGACACTTGTATGCAAAATTATCCGACTGACTCGGACCGCCAGTATTGCATCTCAAAATGCAAACAACAAGCATCGAGCTGCAAACTCGTAACCTCAGTATAGATGTCATTGCCTTCCTCACTGCTATCCCTTCGCCGAAATCCCACCATGTATTGGATGAGCTACAATATGAATTATGGGGCAGGTCGTGGTGCGTATTTGTACATACACTTCTTCTCACCCTGCATCACAACCACAAGGGTATCTCTGCTCACGCTCTCGAGCGAGATGAAGAACGACGCGTCATCTTCATGAACCATATTGTCGAGATAGCTTTGGATTTGAAATTTGGAACAAGGTTCGCTTCATTTACCAGTTGAAGTGTACCGTTTCTTCTCAGTGACCTTTCAGAGTGATTTATCATGTTTTTCAAGTATAGTTGTGAGAAAGTGAAGGTATTTGGACTTGGGAACATGAAAAATGACATCTTTGACCTTCGTAGACTCGACCCCCTTGACTTTGTTTCGCCATTGCTTTCTACAACAAAGACAGTCTCCTATTGAGGTATTTCTGGGTTCGGGGATTCAGAAGGTGAGGCCGTCATTGAAAGCAAGTCTGTTTAAAGACTAGTACCTCTCGCAGCTTGGATTGAACTCGCTCACAAGCTTACGAGGGCCTACTTCGGACATTTTCAAGACGCAAGTTCAACTTGTACACTTCCGCATAATTTTGCAATCGGCTGTAACACAGCTTTCCCTATGCCTACCCACAGTACTTGAATAGACCGTTTGGAAGTGAGTCCGCGGGGTGTTCCTTCTCGGATGCTATTCCTCCCTCATGTCGAGTCCACCCCAATATACTACCGCTGACGCAGGCGTTTGCGGCACAGGTGATTTATACACCATTGCTGCCATATATTACACGCGTTCTGGTTGATTATTACCGATCAGCTTTATCTAGGACGCAATTTTCCCTCACCTCGTCTCCTCCAATTCCCTTTTTCAACATATCACTTGTGTCTCCTATTATCTTCCTCTTTTCTTGAATATGCACCTCCTTCGCTTCTTTACGTTCATTGCTTCTTGTCTCTCTGCTGCTCGTGCTTTCAGTGTGACAGTCGGGACTCCTACTGAATGCGAACCTCTCAGCATCTCATGGACTGGTAAGAGCATATCTAGTACATCTTACACGCTCCTGCTGAACTCTATCTGGTTTGTAAGGCGGGCAAGCACCATTCGAAATACTCTTAGCTCCTGTTCGTCAGCGCTATCGTCTCAATCGCATCAATCGCGCGCTAACCTTTGTGCTTCTCAGTCTGACCAAATATATCAGAATATATCTGTTCCTGCATCGGCCTTCAGCAATGGAGAAGGCTCGTATTCAATACCGCAATTGTCGTTGTTGTCGACAACGTCATTTGTACTCACTATGTCTGACGCCACTGGATTTGGTTCGGGTGGGACGACAAACAAATTAACTGTTGGGAATTCAGCTGCAAATAACGATTGCGGTGCTACAGATCCCAAACCTCCTTACACGTTCGACTTGTCTCCGCTGACGCAATACAGGTGAGTTTGGTTCGCCTACTTTTTGTGGCACTGACCTACCACTACTGCAGTCCATTTACCCTTACAGTCAATGGTGGTGTAGTCCCACCCATTACTGTTGTGGTCAGATCATCGCGAATTCTTTTAAAACGATCTACTTATTTTGCTACAGCAACTTATTCCTGGTGGAGAATCAGTCGTATCCAATTCTGATGGCAACACTTTAAGCTCGACTTTAGATGTCCGCGCAGGGACGAGCCTACTGTATCTTGTCTACGACTCCTTGGGCAACCAAGGTGGGGTCTCTCCGTACGGGGTGGTCTCGGGGTCGAGTGATTCCTCGTGCCTAAGCGTCAACTCGCCGTCATCCACTTCAAGTATGCCGGCCACGGCTTCACCATCATCTAGTTCAAGCAGTTCATCGAGCAGTCCATCAAGTAGTTCCTCAAGCGGCCATATTGCTATCATCGCAGGCGCAGCGGGCGGCGGTGGGGCTGTCCTTGTTGGGTTGGTCATCCTCGGCATATGCTTGCGGCGTAAACGGAAGGCATCTCGTTTGTCGGACGTTCGGTCTCCCACGAAAAGCCATCCACGTCGACTGCAGCATACAGATCCAAATTATCAAGCCAGCCCTCGCCCACCACAATCCCCTTCCCTATATAAGACAAACACTCCCAGCAGGCATACCCGACCCATTCACCCTGGCCTAGGAACCCAGTCAGAGATGACCAATTCATCTGCCAGCACCTTCGCAGTTAGCGCCCCTCCCTCATCATTCAACCAGAAACAACATTCCCGCCAAAATTCCAACACAGACTCTTCTGCCCACAGGGATACTGGAAGTTCGACTGTGTCATTCGCTAACAGCCACCAATCACCCCTGTTCACCAGAAACTTCACACCCAACGATCCTCGCACACCGTTCAATCAGACACTGCATTCACGCCAGACCTCAGCTACGTCATCTGTTGATAGGCGAATGGCTAGTGTCGCTGAACTGCCGTCACCGTGGGAGACCGATCCTGTTAGCTACCTTGGTCTATCCATTCAATCCGGATCCCAACAGAGTCCTATTGATGCGTCTGCCACCAACATGGCGACTGGGGACCATCACGTACCCTTCAATCAGAAACAGCCTCCGTACATGAGCCCTAACACAGAATTTGCTGTCTATGGAGACGCTCAGATGTCAGGTACGACACCCACCGAGCATATGGCTGCGGGAGGACCAGCATCACCATTACCACGGAAGACAGACCCTGTCTACCTTGCTCCACCCGTTCAAGTCGTATCTCAATCAACTTCTACCTCTACTGGCAACGTCGCAGTTAAGAACCCTCCCGCACCATCCAATAAGGCACAAATTTCCCGTCAGAACCCTGGTACAGACAAATTAGATGTGCACGGAGCATCTGAAAGTCAGTCTGTGCCGTTGGTTAATGCGCAAACAACCTACCAACCTCCTACTCGAATCATCGTGCATACCGACGCTAATGATGTTGTGCCAGACGAAAATGGCGTAGTTGAACTTCCGCCACAGTATTCGGAGCATTGGGAGATGCGTGCTCGCTAATCTGAGCCTGGGTCATGATTACGTCCCAACACGCTTGAGTCTTCAGACATGGGTATGCCATGATCTCATTTCGTTCGAGTGTCTCGTCTTCAAGAATGACGTATAAGTCCTCATTCTATTTGGTGACATGTTCTTTTCAAGTTTCTCATGATATAATGATAATAATTACATGCACTTCAATGTGGTACTAGGAAGTACATATGGCCTCACTTCTTGTCTAGAATGTTTTTCGTTGAATTCATCGAGAGGGCAAAGGAATGCGCGACGAACACGCACTAAAGATTCAGCATACTCAAAGGTATCACTCGCCACTCGACATTACCAGTATACGGGGACACCGGCTCAAGATAAGGCCTCGAATTCAAACTCAAACCCAGTAGCATGAACATGCACATTTTAGACAGTCTCGAAGTACTATGAGTAGTGTGTACATACCTGTGTGGCCCGACCGCCGCAGCTGACCTTACTCTGCGTCGAATACAAACAGCGATGTCACAGTCGACCACCTGGTAGACCTGAGCAATAACTCACGCTCAAGCTTTGTTCTTGTATATAAGTAGGCAACAACAAGCACGTCGAAGCAAGTTACTACTAGTAATAAGCCAATTGATCGATATTAGGAACACGATTCACCGGGCAAAATTGAATATGAAATTAATTGCAAATACACCATTATATCCATGCAACGCACTACCTTGAAGGAGGCCTGGGTAAATTTCGCTACCTTATAGCACATCTTGGTTGGAAATACTGAGGGGAATCAACATCATGATCGTACGAGGAATCTAAGGATTGTCTACTTCTTTTCTGTCAAGTCCTTTGCTGCAGGCTGTTGATAAACTTCGACTTCCAGGTTCACAACAAGGCGAGGGACTTACACAAGCGATTTTCAAGGATGAACTCAAGAATCTTCTTTCCCAGTTCCTCTCCATGGTGGTCTTGACGACAAATTTCTTTCGCTACTCTCTCTACTGTGACAACCATGGGGGATTTCAGGTAGTAGTCCACGGCAGACTCCACGAGCTCCGAGCCCTTCGACTTGTACGGGAGAAACGCAGAGTACTCGAGGACGATAATGGTGGCTGCTTCCTGTCATTAAGACTACAACTTGACGGAGTCAGTGAAAATGATTGAGACATTTAATGCTTCGCATTATGAAGGTCAAACGACTCACATTCTGCATAGGACACGAAAACATGTAGGATGAATGAACATGACAAAAGTCATCAAGAAGGGATACTCAACGAACCAAGCATCATATGAGCAATGATGATCCGACCCATCTGATGGAATAGACCACGCTTACATTGGGCTATGAAAACGAGTAGACATCATTATACTATTGAGTATCATCTGAATACAAGGTGTGATCAAGACACGTACCACCTGCCAAAAAGAACAGTAAGTGTAAGACCCTGTTGCAGACAGAAAACCATCAAGGCACTTACTACCTGCTGTCAACAGGTGAGGAGCGATTGTCAGCATGGGTTAAGGATGAGAGACCATCAAAAGTACATACGTTCTGTCAACAAACGAGCAGCAGGGAGGCATGAGGATGATGAGCATGGGTCAAGGATTAGAAACCATCAAGGCACTTACATACTGTCAACAGGCGAGCAACAGTGTGGTATGGGGATGATGAGTATGGTTGAGGACCAGCAACCATCAAGGCACTTACCCACTGTCAACATGCGAGCAGCAGCCAGGGATGGAGATGATGAGCATGGGTCGAGGACCAGAAACCATCAAATCACTTACGTACTGTCAATAGGCGATCATCAGCGTAGGTCGAGGACTAGAAATCATCAAGACACTTACGTACTGTCAACAGGCGGGCAGCAGCGAGCGATGGCGATCATGAGCATGGATCAAGGACCGGAAACCATCAAGGCACCTACCCGCTGTAAACAGGCGAGCACCAGCGAGGGATGGGGATCATAAGCATGGGTCGAGGACTGGAAATTATCAATGCACTTACGTTCTGTCAACGGGCGGGCAGCAGCGAGGGATGGGGATCATAAGCATGGGTCGAGGATTGGAAACTATCAAGGCAACTCACATACTGTTAACAGACGAGTAGAAGTAAGGCATTAGCGTTGTCCATGCGTAGCTTCGTAAGCCACAATCTTACCATCTGTTATCAATAAACAACTACAATCAAGGAAAACATATCAGAATGTCTACTGTTTCAGCACTTCGATATATATTTACCATCCATAAGAACCATTACAAGGGAATCATCAGATTGAATCAATCTTTCTCTTACTTCAAGATGCGGAAACCACTTAGCAATGTCATGCTGATAGCGTTCATAATAAATTTGCTTACGCGCACAATCAACCAGCGTTCTAGATGATGTTGAAACGAAAATGCGTGACTTGCAAATCTAAGACTCACGCGATGGCACATTTGATGCAGAGCTCCAGGTTCGATTTTTGTGTCGATACCAAACACGACTGCAATTCTCCATCGTCCAGTGCAAAAGTGGTGCTTTCCAGTAGAGTGTCGCAGTTTGTATTCTGTTTGTTCATATCTAGGATGGTTGCTAATGTCAACTTTTCGGACATGAAACAAATCAATCTGAACTACTCACTCTGCAAGCGCACATAGGAATTGGGATGCACAAGATTTTCGGGGACGCACAACCGACCCAAGACGCCTGTCTTAGTGAAAAGTTCCTCGACGCGCTCGGCAATCCTCTTCGAGCGTTCTTCATCCGATACCCCTTGTAGTTGCTTCTTGATTTCTCCATATGTGAATGGACGCAGAGCTTCGAATTTGGTGAACACCGCGACCACAGGGACTGAAGATTGATCATTTAGTCTGAAAGTGGCAACTGAAGATGAAGTTGCAAGCTCACCATGCCCGGTGTCGCACTCCTGGAAGAACTTCTCTTCTGACCGCTGGAACGTTCGACTCAGGTCGTCCATTGGGATACAATACCTGATGGCAATTAACAAGCACAGAACATCATAAGGGAGTCACTTACCAAATAGTGTGGATTCGCTCCTCCAATTCAGTCGCATGCGCATGTTCTGATATGAATTTCTTCATGTTCTCGAAATCTTCTTCAGACCCCGCTTCGAAACCGCATGAGTCGTGGAAGACGAAACCAGGAGTGCTTTTGAACATCATCTCATTCGTGATGTCGTGATTTCCACACTGAGCATCCGTCAGCGGATGTATGCCCTACAGGGAAAACGATGCACCCACCTTGATCGATGATTTCACGATGGCGGCATCGATCTACCAGCAATTAATCAGCGCTGGACGCGTGCATGACACAGATCATCACCCGCACCTTCTTTCCATTGGGATCGTAAATTTCTGGTTGATCGGCGGTGTTGCAAACCTTCTGGAGGATGGTCATTTTGCCTGCGTTTGCTCTCCCCATGATCAGAACTCGAAAACGCCTGATCATCCGTCTGAGGTCCTGGGCTTTGATGGTTGCCATTGGGGTTCTTGATGTGCGTCCTGAGGTAGAGGTGATTTGGTTTATCGTGAAAGTTGCAGTGCGATACAGAATGAGGTCGTGACGAGATATGGCAGTGAACGAATACGAAGCAAGGGTTCCCATGGCTGATGACACATCAGCTACATACGGCGTCTATCTCTTATCTCCCTGCGTCAAACCACTGATTATACCCACAAAGTTGCAACTGTTCAATCGTTCGTACGATAAAGCACCAGGATTACACAACAGACGATGTCGGACAATGAAAATGTTGATAGTAATATTGACTATAATGAACGATCAGAATACGATGGAAATGTCAGAATTTCACTATCCCCTACCCGTCTAGCTGAAAGCAGTGATATCGGAAATCTCTGTAAATGGAGGTAAGCTCGATCTTTCAGATGATTGATCCTTCAAATGTCTTAGAGCAAACAAGAGCATGTCGGGATGCGAAGCACCTTCTGGAATGGGTGACATCCCGTGATGCTCGACAGGGTCCGCACATCTGGGGTTTCCCCCAGAGGATGGTGGTTCTTGGTATGAAGAGCGATGGAGCAATAGGTACCGTGCCCGTTGGCTGAACTCGAACATCGACCACGCTCATTGATACTGAGGGAAGGGCTGATGTAGTGGGCCGTGAGAGCTTGTGTATTCATGGATAGCTCGGGGCAGGTTTGGTACACATCCACGAACGAGTCCGACTGTCTATCATACTTAGAAATTGGCACATGTACTGTCAAGTATCAAAGAAGACGTACCGGCCAATATGCACGTAGATTGGGAGGGCTGTTGCGTGTCTTCCTGGATTACGGAAAAAAATCTGCCCCAAGAATACTCACTCATGAGCACAACGGATACACTTCTTGCAGCCTTAAGAGTCGCCGTGCCATTTGGGTCGGTGCGCCATTGTTGAACTGGGCTCTCCTCCGACTCTTTCTGCACTGCTGGTGCCTACTGTGATGAGTGATGTCGTTCAGGCCGGCTCCTTCTCAATTCTCAGCGAGCTCCCTGGTGTCTTTCAATGGTATTGAGATCATATAGCATCAACCGTCATGATGTAAGTGATAAAGTACATGACCCTGCGCCTCGAACATACAAAACAGCATGCTTTGGCAAGAATACGATCAGTATAAGGACTCGCGGTGCAAGCCAAGACTCACTAGTCTGGAAAATATACGTGACTGCATGCCTTGAATCCAGCTATTTCGAAAACGTCAACAGCATTGCAAGACATGGAGTTAAATGCCGGCACACCGTGACAGCCGTAAAGCTCGATTATTATCTTGCGCGTCCTCTGGTGTTCCTTGTCTGAAGTTGAACGTGGAAGGTAGAGCTTGACAGCGGCTGGTGATGTAGATACCCTCAAGCGAAGGAGTGAACCGTAGTGTAAATTTAGATTGTGTGACTCCTTCTGTGCTGAGTCCGGTGTCTTCATCGTGTAGACCAGCTGTTTGCGTCTACAAGGCAAACCTGAGGCAGTGACGAAGATCCTTACGCTTCACGTGCGTAAAAATCTTCCGTAAGGATAGGCTCGTCCACGTCTAGGGGTGCGAGAACACCGCTGTCATTAGGGTGTGGTAGTGGCGGATCTGAGACGGAGACCGCTGTGAAATTACATGTTGGGGACTCGGAGGTGGGATGGGAGGGCGAATATCTATCGCTGTATCGGGAATGTCTCCAGAGGCATCGCAATCTAGTCGTGTAGGGATAGATTAAAATTATAAGTTATTGTAGTAAAAACAAGACGAACCTCTATACCAGGATTACGATCCTGTTCATCCTGCTGGACAGGTTGTGGGCCTCGATGCCATGCTAGCATGTATCCTTTTCTCTTTCAGAAAACACGTCCCCTTGTATCGAGACGTTTACGTGCATGCCGTTTCCACGTTTCGCAAAGTACTTGGTGTAGCTGGCTCCTGCACAATATCTCGCAATCGCAGTGATATTTTTTGGTGTCATTGAATCTGTAAAAGTGTGTAGTCATGGTGTGTCGATGAAGGTATCTCTTTCTGACACAAGACGCTGATAGAACACAGGTCACAGATAACCGAGATAAGTTCTGTGCAACGTGTGTTCTGCCTGCGTTTCGTACCGTAGTTAGAGTAATGATAGAGAACATGAACGAAATGAACATGGAGTCACATGACAGGAAGGTGAAATGTCGTACCCTCTGTTTCGCATATTCGTCACTCGAGAGCTAATATCCGTAAAGCTTATCCGTATGGGATTATCATAACTCACGCTCAAGCATTGTTCTTATACGGTAGGCAACGATAAGCATGTCAATGCACAAGGTAGTAGCAATTGGACTGTACAAAGGAACACGATTCGCCGGACGAAATTGAATATGAAATTAATTGCAAATACTACAGCGCTGGTTTCGTTACGTTAACGTTGGTGTATGAATGAACACTTATCAGTTTTATCTTCATGCCATGCATGCACCGTTACCGAACCATTTACAATTATTCACTTCTACTATGCTCTCCTTATTATCATCTTATGGCCGCTTGCGCGCTTCTGTGATGTGTAACTACTTTGACGCCAGCACAGCACTTCGAGCCTCATTTTTACCAATAACCACCTCTCCCATTCAACGCCCTCAACATCTCGATGGTCACTGCAGACGAAAACATGCAAGGCACGTCATCACGACGCTGTCCCGCATCTGTCGACACTGACACTCCAAGCCTCAGAAACGAGTAAGTGACAAGCTAGATTGGGCCGAGCGAAACACTCATGGATTTACAGCAATGGAATCACTAGCAAGCCCCCTCCAACGAGCGAGAAGCTTGCAGAGGCCGGCGTGGGAAGCCCTACGAAGAATGTGTAAGTGTCAAGCGGTCAATCAATGCGAAATACTTGAGGTCTGATTATGCTGGACGACAGGTCATACATCGATGAACAGATCCCCAACGAACGACAAGGGCTTCCTATAGCTGAAGAACGTAACAACAAAGACGTCGAATCGAAGTTTTGGGCAACGTATGACGAGGTTTCGACGGGGTACGATAATGACTTTTTAGAGCGCGCAAATGGCGATATGGGCATCATCTTGACTTTTGTGCGTGTGTTCATATCTATCAATGCAAATCTAACAGAAGAACCAGGCTGGTTTATTCTCAGCTGTCAACTCCACTTTTATCATCGGAATGCAGCCTAACCCGGCAGAAACTACCAACGTCCTCTTGTTCCACCTTATTCAAATGACAGCCAACGGCACAAACACTACAAATGACATCAGCGGTCTTTCCTCTTCCACGCCATATCCTTCTTCGACTATTTGGATGCAAACGCTTGCGTATGCTAGTCTCTCGTTCAGCGTCTTGGCCGCGTTTGGGGCTGTGTTGGGAAAGCAATGGCTCAACGCTTACAAGGCAGCTCGTGGACGAGGGTCTCTTGAGGAACGCAGCATACAGAGGCAGAGGAAACTGGATGGAATGGAGTATTTTCAGCTCCAGACCGTCTTGCAGGGGTTCCTCGTACTCCTCCAGATCTCACTTCTCTTATTTGGCTTATCACTCAGCGCCAACATGTGGACGCAGCAAACTACGATATCCAGCGTCGTCATCTGCTCCACCGCATTCGGCATGCTGTTTTATGCAAGCGCTCTCCTTGTGACAATGTTGCGTCCGGACAGTCCTTTCCGGACACCAGGAGCCGAGTTAATGGCAGCCATCTGCAGAAAATTTCTTCCAGACAGGTTGACTTTCGCTCCTGGTGGTGCATCCGTTAAATTGTTCGCCATCCGGTGGATACTAGAGACGTCCACTCATCCAGAAGTTGTCGAGGCTGCGGCTGCAATGATACCTCTTGTGCAATGGCCGCAGAACTTTGATGTTTCCGCAATCTGTGCACGCTTACATGATAATATCGAAGCATGCCATGAAGTGGAAGAGGTGTTTGTGAAGTGTTGCAAGGCCATAGCCCATCTTTACAGCCAGTCACTCGAAATCAATATACGCTATCGTTTCAAACTCGTGTATATCCATGGTTATTGGGAAAGCAAGAGCCGTATCATTCGTGATGCGTTCATGGACAGCCGTAATGCTTACAATCGCCTCAAGAACACGCAGCAATCGGACGCTCGATGGAAGTATAAGGCAGATGCACGCACAGCTCTGAGAACACTAGTTGTCCATGGGAATTTCCATTCCTTTTTACTTCCAGACGATGCAAGTTCAATTTGGGATGGTGATTTCCGGTGGCGTCACAGCGACGGGCTCCTGCCCAGCTGTGAAGATTTTGACTGGCTCGTCGACTACTTAGTGGAAGAAGCAAACACTGCAGCAGATGATAAAACTATAGGCGACGCTCTGCTTGCGCTGAGTACCATGCCCAACCTAAGGAGCTCTACCAAGCGTCATTACTACATCACGGCGCTCATCCGTTGCATGGACCCTGCCAGACCTCCCCGTGTCCGACATGCTGCACTACGAGCCATTGCTGATGCTGGAGAAGAATTGGCATCTATGACAAATGAATCAATACCACAGGGTGTGGATGCAGCACTCTTGAACAAGCTTTCATGTGCTATTTTGACTGTCGTATGTCCAAATCACCCGCAGGACCAGACAGTCCCATGCAGTGGACTCCACGCCTCTTTTGACTGGGGTCGAGATGCTTGCTACTTTTGTCTCATCTTTGCTCTTGCACAGAATGATGAGTGGCGTGAACGTCTGACCTGTGATGGTCATTTCGAGCATTGCATTGTTCTAGCCGAGCACTACCTCAAATACCAAATTTGGCTTCCCGGATGCTACCTTGCTGGGGTCTTCGCATATATCAATTCCTCAGACAAGCTTCTTCCTCTCGGCCCTACCCAGAAGACGTGGCAGGCATTCATCAGGAAAACATGGGAGGATGCCCGCTACGAAATTTACGAAGACGCCAACGTCAACGCACTACCAGTCCTCGTGGCGGCGACGAGGCATATTTTGGGAAGCTGGGATTCTAGCGTTCCTAACGAAGGGTTAACAGAACTCACTGCATGTGTGTATAGGCCTTTGGAATCAATGGAAAAGGAGAAAGAATTCCTTGTGCGTTATGGTCTAGATCAGGTTCTATTCGATGCTGCCCTATCCTCTATGCAGGGCTTGTATGACGATTTGCGTCGTATGATCGAGAACCCAGACATTTTGCAGATGGACAATGGGTCTTTGCGGTCTTAAAGGCGGGTCGTTATGTAGCAGTATCATATTTCCTACAATAATAACTTGAGATTGGATTGGCATGTCTTCAAGGTCGTGCCATTAACTTTAACTTGCCAGTACTGCACCTACTATTCAATTCCGTACGATAACTGTTTTCTCTTCATGACACCAGTGTATTCGTCTCCCTACCTTATATACACACGGCTAGCAGAACGCATCCAACGCATCTATAGTTTAAGATAAACTTCCGCTTCAATCATATCTTAGACTATAGCTTCCCTCTGTGAGTTTCAAATTAGAGCAACGACTCAAGGGTAAAATCAACTTTGTTTTCTGCCGTGTACACGGCTACTAGTCGTATGTCGGAAGTTCCAGCGACTTATAAAAACACCTTTCACGATACTCTTAACTGCTGATCTATATGGGTCCCCCGCCAGAGTCAATTTCTGTAACATAGCGATATTTATTCCATGGAGTTTGTGCATTCAGATGACTGATAAAAAAAAGGGAGAGTCATCGATTCAAGGCAAATTATGTGGTCAAAGGACTTGCAGAATTTGACATCACATCATCTATCACGAGGATGGCAGGCACGACTCGGAGTGAATTCAACAGACGATACTTCGACGCGCTGTTTGCATCAGGCGTGCCAAAGCTGCATCTCAGGCTTGTATCATTCCGGGCTGATCCCTGGAGCCCATGACAACTGAATCGGACCGATAACAGGACAATTACATGTTCAAGCACTATGCTGACCTGTCAGAAATAAACTCGACAGGAATGCAGAGCTGCAATACACCACGCGGATATACACCGCCAAAAATGCATGACGATCACATACCTTCCGCCCTGCGCCATATTCAAAAAATATCTCCGGCGGGCGTCTTTTCCGAGTCGAATGAATTGAGTTCTGATGTCTGTGGAAGTCACTTACGAGAGATATTCGTCATTCACGCCTGAATCCACAAACACCTTTAGAACATTTAATTCGTCACCATCTCGCACCAAGCTTTTCAATGGCCAGTCTAGTGCGTGATGCAAGCTTTCGTACAGGATAAACGAAGGAATACTTCCGTCGCTCCGTTTCCAGCATCTTCATCTGATTGCACGTGCAAGGTGAGCGAGGGCATGG
The DNA here is from genome assembly GCA_016695485.1 of Suillus hirtellus. NCBI lineage: Eukaryota > Fungi > Basidiomycota > Agaricomycetes > Boletales > Suillaceae > Suillus > Suillus hirtellus. Next base: position 30,405 of record MU172323.1, on the reverse strand, counting down.
AGGTAGCAGGGTTTTCACAGGTGTACATAGTAGGATGACAGTTTCTGTGCTCATTAATTGGACTGTACTCTGCTATCCACTGACAAGGTGATATCGAAGAAGATGAGAGAGGCAGCAGTCACGATGTAGAGACCGGAAGGAGAGGGAGGAAATAATGCTAGAGACGAATGAATGCCAACTTGTAAGACACTCGACGAGGTGCTGTTTGGCATTTGTTTGTCCCTACTAATTTGGGTACTCCCAGTACTTACCTTATTCACACCCGCTCATCACATTCATGATGCTCTCGTCTGTTATCGTCATACTCGCTTTGCAATGTTCGAAGCCGAAACATGATGTAAGTCGTGTCCCGCCCCCACAGGTCATCCTTGCAAATACTCATGCCAGCTTCACAATTAGCTCTGCTGCGAGTTGGCGCTGGAGGCTGCAAGATCCTTCGCAAGTTCTCAGTGGGACGAATTTTTGTTGACGATATTAGCACAGATGCTCTTTCTATGCAAGCTCCCAGGTACTTAACCGATCAGTACTTAATGACTGGCAGAGGACACATTTGAAGTATGTAGTTGTTCCTTGTGCACATCCTGTCTCGTCCATTTTTTTTCATAGCGCGGAGTACAAGAAGATCACACTCATATCGCATAAGTTGGGGACATGAATTGTGTTCGTGGCACGATGGATGATAGGACGTCATATTGTAATCGCATGCATTTCGAAGAACGGAGACATCGGATCCAACATGTTTCCATTCATACCTCGACAAACCCTGCATAGAATCACATCTCTAGGAATTTGTACCACGTTGTGTCTGACTTACAACAGGAAGGCAAACCACTACGATTGTATCATGGAATCGTTGCTGAGAGCATCGCCAAGAAGATGTTGTCTATCCCCACTGCCCCGGTCACTTTCCATATGCATATTGGTGCGTCCTTGTCGATTGTCAGTACGTTTACTTGGCTTCCGCCCACAACAGCTCATTCCTACAGGAAACTCATACTCGCTCACCTTTAGAACTAGCTGTGCAGCAAGTTTGTGCACCGATGGCCGCAACATCTTTCACAACTTCTGACGTCAGGCTGTCGACAATAGCGTCTGTGCTTTGGTATCTGAGACCGAACAACCCCGTTGAGTAGAGTGGAGTATTTTGACTCATCAGCCAGCATCTGATGTTCTATTGAGTCAGCCACGGATATTCAAGATGTGCCTGAGGACCAGCAAGGGTGCAACTCATCGATTGCGAGTTCTCTAGTCAGCCGAAATTGGATGTGTCAGCGCTACTCCCGTTGAAATTATCTGCCAAACGTCAGGATTCCAAAGTAAGGCGAGGTGACAACCAGCAGGACGATGGATTTCGGGAACCGCTGTTATCGTTCTTTGCCTCTGGCAATTCAGTAGACCCGTGAACACTTGCCGCTGTTTCTGAGGCGATACCAATACCTGCTCCCGAATTTGGAAGCCAGGTCAATGGTAAAGAAGGGCGAGCAACTCGGATCTCAACAGAGCGTTTTTCGCCAACAGGTAACGCCGGAAATCGGGGAACTATGCAAACACATAACATCGACTCCGTTATGCGGACAGTAAGCTCATTTCCGCTCGAATTAAAGTTTGCGGCTTGACAAATCATAGATATCATTTGTTGGTCAGAACAACTTCATTTTCCAGAACAGCCCGCTAACTACATTAGTAGGACTACTAGGCTGGTCGTCAGTTGTTACACAATCTTTCCAAAAATAGACAAATTCCCCGAAGACATCAGTTGTATCACCCTATTCCCTGTTAGCAAAAACCGTCCAACTTTGAGCCGAAACAGACTTTACTGCCGGAAAACGAAACGATATGCTTACCCCCTGGTCATTGTTGCTGCGAGACTGTTGAGCACGCTGAAAGGCTTTTCGGATATCTTCTTTGCGACATTTGTGTGGCATCAGTGGTTCCTTCCACAGGTTCAGGCGGTACTTGCATGGAACGACAAGGGGCGCACCAAACGACCGGATTGATAAGCCAGAGAGAGCTTGTCGGGCCACGTCATGCGCATGTGATGACGTTGGGACGATGTACCTGACTCTAGCTACGTCTGTGCCACAGCTGTGGAACAAGATGTCGCACCTATCGTGTTTCTGGACGTATTTGATCATTGGGGTTGGGAGATTAATTAAATGGCGGCAGCCGCGCAGGTCCTTCATGGTGTCTTTCTTTTTATAACTGGTTCTTCCTAAGCTCTCACTCCTCAATTCCGTAGCTGCACTTGACGAGACATCCTTCTTCCTCTCTACACAGCAAGGCTAGCGGGTACACCATACTCGCGATGCTCTGACCTAGGTCAACCTATCATGATGTCGAACGTTTCTCGAATGGGTAACTCGAAACGAAAACTAAAAGAATCCTCGATCAAAACGGAACTGTCTGTGTGCGAAAAAAATCATTAAAGGGCATTTCGGGCAGCTGTACAAGGTAAGCAGTAACATCGTATACCTCATAAAGATTCTACTATACCTCATTCAAATTCAAAGATATCCCGATCAGCTGCTACCGCAGCATCGTGATAGCGGTATTTGCAGAGTAACTATTTACATCATTGGTACTACCACGTACAAGATTCGTATCTCAATCAACCTGTGCAGTGGGCGCGATTGATTTCTATTTATTCTACCATGAATGCTCTCTTGAGGATTGTGGACTTGCACCCCCTGTTTCATCACGCACTCCTCTACATTTCCACTATTGCTAAGTTATTTCGCAATGCCTGTGCCGCTCGTATGCCACTCTGAAGTCGACGTTCTCATTATTGGTGCTGGCCCTGCTGGCCTCACGTGCGCGAATGCCCTCGCAAATGCGAGAGTGAATGTCCGCATCGTCGACCAAAGGTCAGCGGATCGACCCTTTCATTCCTACTTTTAACTCATTTCTCCATTAGGGCCTTCAAAATAACTACTGGCTATGGTGACGGATTTGGACCTCGCACTGTTGAAGTTTTGCAGGTAAAAATGCTTCCTTGCTGATTGACTAAAACTCGGTATTAACAAGACATAGAGTTATGGACTTGCAGAGCGCCTTTTAAAAGAGTCTTGCCAAATCCATCTGACAGTACGCCTTTCAAGATGAGCTTACAGGATATGTAACTCATTGCATCTTAGGCTTTCTATAACCCTTCTTCGACCGGCGGTATCGAAGTTCGTAAATTCCCGCATCAATGAAGGACATTCACCGAATTTTCACCATCAGCTTACTAACAAAATAACAAATGTGACAGCTACGTCTGCAAGATACCCATTTGAGGTGTGTTAATAAGTAAATTGCACAGACATTATATCAGCTAAATGAGATCCAGGCTGCGCTCCATCAAGGAGCCATTCAAGATATTTTCATAGATTCCATGACATCACTCGGCGTTGAGGTTGATCGATCGACCATGCCAATTTCAATAGAGCTCTCCAAGGATGAAAGCGAGCTGACGGATCCTACATCATATCCAGTTCGCGTTACGCTCCAAAAACTAAACAAATCTGAAGATGGACCACGAGAAGAGATTATCCACGCTAAATTTGTTGTGGGTGGTGATGGTACGTTTCGAAGATGCCAATACAGCCAATGTAACCATTTACATTGACAGGCGCTCACTCATGGACCCGCAAACAATTCAATATTACGATGGATGGAGAACAATCTGGTGAGAATGGTGATCACTTAGAATTCTTAGCAAGCTCAGCCTCGATCGTTAGATTCCACCTGGGGTGTCGTGGACCTTACTGCTGACACTGATTTCCCGGATATCAGAAATAAGACCTATGTACATTCTAACCATGGCTCAGTTATTTGCCTTCCTCGAGAAAAGGATCGTATTCGCATATATGTGCAACTGGAGGTTAATGATGCCATCGATCCAGTGACAGGCAGAGTAGCCAAGGAGAAAATAAGTCCAGAGCAAATTTTTAAAGTAAGCGGTATCCACTATATGGTCAGCAGTCATCGATACCCCCCTTAGACTGCCCAGAAGTCGCTTGAACCTTACAAGGTTATCCAGAAGGGCGAATTTTTGTGGTGGACGATATATAGCGGTACGTATCTTACTACTTGCAGCGAATTCGTGTTTCTTTGACATTTTTACTCAAGTTGGACAACGAGTGGCCTCACGGTTTTCCATCGAAAATCGAGTATTTATCGCTGGCGATGCTTGCCACACGCACTCTCCAAAAGCAGGTAAGCATCCTAATTCTCAGCCTCTTCCTCTGGTCTGGTTACAATGGAGCTTCCAGGACAAGGGATGAACGCAAGTGTCAATGACAGCCATAATCTAGGTATGTCTTCTGCTCCTGTTGTCATGATCGAGTTAAATCGCTTTGTCAGCTTGGAAAATTTCCCTAGTTGTTCGTGGGTGGGCAGACATGTCCCTTTTGTCAACGGCAAGCTCCTGTGCAGCTCTTTAATTCCTTGCTCACGCCCGACCGATAGTATGAATCAGAGCGTCGTAAATTCGCATTAGACCTGATTGCGTTTGATAAAATGTGGGCCGCTCTTGTTTGTAGCAAGCCCTCGACTGTGCCGAGCAGCAATGGGATTTCGCCCGAACACTTCTTGAAGTAATATCATGCTACCAACAGTCTTTTCCTATTGCTAATCCCATGAGGTTGTAGGACTTACCAAACAGACTTCACCAGTGGCATTGGGATACATTATCAGCCTTCAGTTGCAGTAAACGACAGGAATCAGGAGTTGGCCGTTGGCCTCGTCCTCGGCAAACGTGTACCTCCGCACAAACTCATGCGGGCAGCAGATGCATTGCCATTCGAGCTCCAGGACCTTCTTCCTTCGGACTTCCTCTTTAAGTTACTTGTTTTTACTGGCGATTTCAGCGATCCGCTTCAGCAAGCGAGGGTCGAGTCGATGGTCACGGACATGCAGAAACCTGAGAGCTTCCTGAATCGTTACTCGACGCCTGAGAATTCACGATTCGATGTCATCACGATCAGCAAAGGCCAGAAGTATACATTTGATTTTCTGCGGCTCCCTACGCTTCTTCGCTCTCATTGGTCAAAGTGAGTGCCTGCTCATCCGTTTCAAGTGCGATAATGTTGATCGAGGTGCTCTTATGTAGGGTGTTTATCGATGATACCGATGCCACTGGTAGCTTTGGGGGAGGAGGTTACTCGTATTATGGAGTGGGATCTGAGGGGGCGCTGGTTGCTGTTCGTCCTGATGGCTATGTTGGAGCCATCGCGCCACTGGATCGCGTTGAAGACCTTGATGCGTATTTTGCGTCTTTCATGAAGATTGCCGCTTAGGCTTAACGACAAACCTTGTTCAAATGCTGCTTTGCTGTTTCAACACAGTACTAGTTCCTAGGATATAATTTTTTTTTTGTCTACATCCTCAAACCAGACTTATTTACGCGTGCACTCTATGGTACAACGCACTATTCTTTGTTCTTTCTAGAGATGAATCGCCGACGCAGAGGCGATAGCAATTCATAACTTTGGAGGCCAGGGTCTAAAACTGAGCTTGCTTGAACAGTCGACAAGTAAGAACTATTTCTAATGACTTGATGATAAAATTCGAGAAGTGAAACCAGGCAGAGTCAAGGTCGTCTCGTACATGCACCTCCGCTGGCATGCACATAAAAATGGTCAGAGTCAATTTGTATGTGATGCACAGGACTTGACCATGACGTCATCAGGGAAAACCTCCCACGGGAATTTTGAAAATGTGACAACAATTCTCGAGAATTATGGCAAACTTTCATCAAATTTTTGTAAAAGCTTGTAAATAATTGATAAATATTAAATAGTCACATCCATAATGCAGTCAGTGAATGCACTGAAAATGATATCTACAGGGCTCCAGTTGGACCTGCCATGAGATATGTAACTAAGTACTAGTATATAAAAAATGTAGAGTTCACGCAATGCAGAACAGGGACATATTTAAACAGGTGTCTGCTGCTGGCTACATAGAGCTCGCTTGAGGGGCCTTAGCCTCAGCGACAACAAGTAAATTGAGAAATTGAAAATTGAACCACTGACAATTTAATTACTAATCATGGGGCTCCCACAATCGATTTCAACAAACTCATTCAAATATTCATGTTTCACTCTGCAACTTCCCAGCTACAGGCTCAATTTGGAGCATACAGATAGCTCAAAACTGCATTCTGAGGGTGAGTCATGTAGTTGAATCCTGTTTTCACAGTGACCTGCTCATGCTCACTGTCAGAATCACAAATTCCCTACTTGAGCTGCAGCTCAGGCCAGAGCTGGGCCACTGCATTCTCAGGTGCGCAGGTGAGTCATATGATTGATTCCTGGTTCCTCTCTACCTTTTTATTTATTTTTATATCCAATTTCTGTCCTGTTGAGAGTTATACTCTATGGAGGACAATACTATTTAGTCTTGGGGACCCCCAGTGTCCCCAACACATTTCCAGGTTTGCGAATGCCCCGATGTGAAGTGTGCTCCCATCAGTCCACCATTCCCACTGGCTGTTTTAGATGCACAACCTGACAAAGATGAGATGACTTTTGATCTACAGGTACAAGATATGTGTCTATTGAGTGAATAAACAAAAATGCGTACTCGGTCGCTTGCGCAAACTGGTACAGGAGTCATTTGTGGATGCACAAGGCTTGGTAGTTGATGTGATTGATGGGTGAGGTTCTCAACTGCCTTCTGACTTAGACCATTTTGGATGAGGGCAGCTCCATGTAGGCGAGTGGTTTATGGTAAGTTTAGCGTGATATTAAGTTGGCTTTAGGGTTTGGATGTTGGGTCTTGCGCGATTATGAGGATACTATGTGCAGTTTCTACATGTGGGGTGTCAGCTAGCAGGTGTGCGAGGAAGTGGGATTTCACCAAGGATGGCTTTCATGCAGCCAGTGGTGTTGATGTATTTGATCAAATGAGGGGTAGCTGCAGGGTCAGTTAGGATGTAGGGGAGGGATGTGGCTTGATGGCCTAGCGCATTGGATAGTTGATGACATGCATGTTGGTACATGGGACAGACAAATAGATAATGGTGTATGTTTTCCTCTACATTCAGACAGTTGCTGCAGAATGGGGTGGCCGATTTGCGAATGCGATGCAGGTGTGCGTTGAGTGGGGCATGACCAGTACAGAGGAACATGTATAATCCAGTGAGTCATTTGGGGAATGCAGTGGTTAGTTTGGTGAAAGAGTGTTTAAGGACTGAAGGGTCTATGTGGTTCATTTTGAAAAAGCGGGGGGAGTGATGCCATGATTGGCACCATTGTTCTGTGATGGACTTATGCTGAGTTTCCCGTAGCGCCGATATGCTCAGTGGTAGTGCACATCTGAGGTAGCGTGGTAGTTTGGTGTTGGGGCTATTGTTTCTGATGCTCTCTGCTGCAAGCTTCATGTGCTTATCTACTTCTTCATTTCCATGGACACCCAAGTGTCCCGGAACCCAGCGTAACATTGCCTTGAAGTCTTCATGTCTCTTCATGGTCTTCTTCATAATCCTGCGAAAATGATCTGCTAGGTATGTTCCTGGGCATGCATAGAAACTCTCACTGGCATATATACAGGCTTGATTGTCCACTGAAATGGAGAGGGGGAAGATGAGATTTCGTTCTGTGGCTATTAGGTGTGCTGCTAATGTTAGTCCAATTTCCTCTGCCTCAAATACTGTATGTTCTTCCTCTGTACCCAAATGATAGCACAGCGTTCTAGGTGTCCTACCCACCCTGAAGAGTGTTGCTGCCGTGCCCACTTGCTCTTTATATCCTGACCCATCGCTATATACCTGGATTTGGTCAGTAAGATGTTCATGCTCTGTTACAGCCTCCTCCTTGCTGTCTGCAACGTGGAGGGTCCAAGGATTTGTGGTGGATGGTGGGCGTCTCGCTGGGGTGAGTGTCTCAATCATATCTGGCGTAATGTTGAAGCGGTGGGTGAGGCAGTGTAAAGATGTCCAGTGGGCACCAATGTAACACTTGGCAGCCCTGCGAAGTGGTATGTGCAATGGGTGGGTACTGGGTAAGGTGGCCATTTGGAGTGTTGCTCAATGGCATATGTTTTGAAGGTGGAGTGCGGTGGGGAGGAGATTGGCGTGGATTTCCATTACGTCTGTTGCCGTTGTCCTCATGGCTCCTGTTATGGCTGACACAGTGTCATGCATGGTATGTGATTCATACCATGTCAGATATATATATATAGAGACATAAGGAAGATATGAGAGACTGTCTAGCCCTCTGTCACTAAGTTACCTCTCTATTTTTCCTTTATTTCATTATCTTGTATTTTATTTCTCACTTTTCAGGCTTATTTTACCTTGTATTTGTATCAAGCATGTGACCTTCTGTTTATTTCTCATTGTTTATTTTTATTTGGCTTCTTTCAGCCACCAAGTTTTGTGTCTCTATTTATTTCTGACTGTTTATTTTTATTTGGCTTCTTTCAGCCACCAGATTTTATTTGTCATCACATCATGTGACTGGAAAATATTCTGGTTTGTAACATTATTTAAGCTGACTCAACATGTTTAGTCATGATTGGTCATGCTTTGTAACAACATTTAACATGACTCAACATGTTTAGTCATGGTTTGTCATGGTTTGTAATTTCTTTGTAAGATTACACTGTATTTGTAATGTACTTAGTAATAAGCTGATTCATCACCTGGTTTGTAAGCCACATTCTTACCAATCCATCTGATTAATCATGCTTAGTAAGGGGGTTCCCAAAAGGTATAAAAGGACCCCATTTTTACCCGTGAAATACAATCCTCCCACTTTGACTCTTATCTCAAACCGTGTGAGACCACTAAGATTGAAAGTGCAGGCCAATATAAGTGCCTTGAGGTAATCTAAGATATCATTATCTACTTTAAGTTGTATACTACCTTACAGGGGTTGACTATATAACTTTCGTTATCGTTATTCTACTCTAGGTTATATACTACCTTACAGGGGTTGACTATATAACCATTGAACAGCTCTCATTCTAAGCTTTACGTGTATTCATAAGACTCTCTTTCAACGGAAAGTGAGACACATCTAAGGACGACAAAGTTGAAACAGACTTTCATAGGTTGAAACACGACCTACTAGGCTGAAACAAACCTATCAAATTTATCCAGAACACAGAACATTCCACAACAACTTCATATAAGACTACACAAGAAGAGGACAACAAACTAAATCCTCCCAAGAACTCACCATGTTACCTCCCACGAAGTAGAAAAGTCGGAGACCGTGGACTTAAGGACTGGCAAGAAGTCTTCACCGTGTATAATTGTGTTGTCATTATACACAACTTTCATATAAGACCCTTAAGTAACAAGACAACGGCTAGGCGTTGCATGGCGGACAGATGCTTTGTGATTCCTATGGACCCCCTTTGCAGGGTGTCTGATCCCTCGCAGTACACAGGGGAGAACCACAGATCCACTGCATAGGTCATTTTTGGCAAGGCCACTGCTAAATAGAGATGTCACATTAGGTGTAGAGGTAGTCCTTTGGCAGAAGAGGAAAGATGACGTAGCTGTAGTACATATGTTGTTCCTTTTGCAATGGCATTATCGACTTGGGCCTTCCAGCATAGCTCCTGGTCCAGGATGACTCCTAAAAAATGGTGAGTTGGAGACAGACGGATGATGGAGCCCTGTAGGTGCATGTCTGGGCGAAGTTTGCGTCTATTCATAGAAAAGTCCATTAATGCAAATTTGTTAGTTTCAAAGTGGGAATTGTGAACTCTTGACCAATTGTATCCTCCCCCTGGACGTTCAAGCATATCAGTGAGGATAGCGTGAGTCTTAGTGAAGTCTTCGGTGACAGCGATGAAGGCCGTATCGTCCACAAATGCAAGGGTCATCTCTTTCACTGCTTTGCGTCCTGTTCGGGGTTTAGCAACGTCAACGAGGTCAGAACTATAAATAATGTAAAGTATCATGGATAGGGGATCTCCCTGCCCAATACCATTGGTGACCAGGAACCATTCAGACGTGAATCCATTGAACTTCAATTGCGTTTGGTGCTGTGTGAGTAGTCATTCTGTGAATAATACTAGTTCAGTAGGAATATGTCTCATGCGCATGTTATGAAGCAGGCGCTTCATAACGGCATTGGGAAAGGCGCCTTCGATGTCTAAAAAAAGTACTGATGCCACTTTATGCATGTGCCAAGTGTTTTTCATGGTTTCCTCAAGCAGGTGGAGTGAGTCCGTGGTGCATCTGCCCGGTCTTCCTCCAAAGTGCATGTTTGGTAGGAGTTGATGGTATTCCAGAGTATGAGTGAGCTGGTCAGCTGCTACTGTGGATAGAAGCTTGCCAGTGGTGTTGAGTAATGCGATTGGGCAGTAGGCTTTTGGGATGGTGTAGTTCAGTTTGCCTGGTTTGCAGAGGACGATGATGGAGAATTCCCTCCAGGGTTGAAAGTATGTATGATATGAGAAAGCTGCATTAAAAAGAAAGAGTAAGTATTGAATGAGAGTATCAGAACATTCCTTGAACACTATGTTACATATCCTGTCTGGACCCAGGGCTTTATAGCCACTGAGGTTGTTGATGGCTTGCTTGATTTGGTCCTTGGTGATGGGGGGGAGTCGTTCTATGGGTGGCGGATATATAACGTCTATGGTGGTGGGGTCAGCTACAGGGGGAGGAGGAAAGAACACCTTAGCCAGTATCTCACTTTTCTCCTGGTTGGTGGTTGCTTCCGAGTTGGTACCATCCAGTCTTGAAGTGGCTAATGAGGGTACTTGGGCCTTGCCGCTGTCTTGGGGTTCTGAGGAAATGTATTTATTAGCAGTCCAGAGGTCATTACCTTCTATGTTTTCCAGCCAGTCCAACCAATGCTGTTTCTTCATTGCCATTATTTCATTTGTGTAAGTATTCTTGGCGGCCTTAAGTTCTTCATGGCTGGGATGGAGAGGGATCCCATGCATTTGATAAGATATTTTGCTGAGGTTCTTGATGCGGGTTTTGAGGTCTGATAGGCATTTTGTCCACCACCTCTTGGAGTGTGGGCAAGGCTTCAAATATGGTACGCATTCTTCCATGGTAGTCCTCTCTACCTGCCTCCCCATGGCCCACAGCTCTAGTGTGATGACTGAGCAGGATGAACATGCCATGGTCTTGGGCCTCACTGCTAGCCCAGAAACACAATCATGAACTCCTAGGTGTCCATTGGGCACAGTTTTCAGTTTCGTGTTGCTTGCATGGTTCAGCACAGATATTGCTTCAGGAACTGAAGGAATTGAAAATCCCAATAGAAGATTACTACTCCGAAGATCACACCCCTCTTCCACCTGCTCAGCACTCTGACTGGCAGCTAAGAGCCCCTTTGCATACCAACTGTACTCAACTATCCGATGGTCAACAGCACAGGAGATACATCAGACGTGTAAGTCCTCCCCACATCTTGCCAGAACATAGGTTTGAGTCAGTTTTTGTCTCAATTCGAATCTTGTGATGCGCTTACTATGTTCAGGGACGGTACCCAAGTCCTTGTTTCAAGGTTCAATCCCCTCCAAGAGCCACCACTCCATCCTGAATTCCATGGTCTCAGCTGTGGTTACTGTGGTGCATCTTTTTCTAACTGTTCAAGCACTATCTCACTGTGTTCTACCAGATTTTTTCTTCCCTACTTGATCTGAAGTTGGTTGACTTTGCATCCACTGAGTTGAAAGCAGCATTTGTGTGAATTGATTTTGATGGGATGAGTATTGACTAGGGCATTCCTGATAGCACAGGGACTTTGTGTTACAAGTTTTGTCTCATTTCCTCATTTTCATATCTTGTGATTTGCAATATTCTAGTATTTAATCACATTATAATCATTTTGTTGTATTTGTGTGGATTTTCATAAATTTTCACCCATCCATAGAGGGACTTGGAATATTTTAATGTATTTTCAGAAAGTTGGAAAATTTTACAAAATTTTACAAAATCTTCGCAGGAGGTTTTCCCTGATGGTGGTAATGTATTGGGACCAGAGACACTGCCATGGACTAAGGAAGCAAAATGAGAATGTGTCACAGATGATAGAGGGGTAGGATGGCATCAAGGCTAGCTTGCAATAGTAGGAATGTCCCACACATAAGTCACAGTCTGCATAGCCCAAACATAGTAGTCTAAGATGACACTCTAGGAAAACAATCAGCTTTGCCAGCTCTACCAGTTGCAACCTATGCTTGTGACCAGCCTGGCATATATACTACCACAGTTGCACAAGTGGTGTAGCTCACCATCTCAAATTGATGCATAATCAGACTGGTCACGAGTCTAGTTGCAACTGGCAAAATTGACCCTGAGTAGTTCTGCCATCTACTCATAACTCAAGTCTAGAGACCTGCATATATGTCATGTATGTATCTGCCCATTGTCATGTCTGTATTCCTTGCAAAAAGAACACATTTTGATGACCAACATCAGAGTCTAGCTTTGTTTCCTGATGTACATTAAAAACATTATATCTGAGGAGCATACCCCCTTTTGCAATTGGGATCATTGTGTCCTTAGGTTCTTCCACTGCTCAATAGCATACCAAGGACAATGCAAATCAGATTGGAGGTCTGTTGGCAATCTGCTGGCATCGCAAATATCAGGCAGATGTAAGGTAGATAGGGTCTGCACAAAATCACATATTTGCATCATAAAAGCTAGCCATCTTCCTACTGTCTCCCTTTAAATTGATTACTGAGATCTCATATCACATCTCACATATAATGCATTTCTCCTTCTGAGTCATCCTCACTGTTGTTGCTGCTTTGATGCTCAATGCCAACAAATTGACACTACTTGTGGTGAAAATCAAAATTGCTGTGATGGCACTAAATGCATGGCAATCTTACATCAATTTGTCAATGATGAGGTGAGTATGAGCAGTTCATTCACAATTTATTGACTCACCAGTATGGTATAGCCTTTCTACATATATGAGTGTTACCCCTGAGCAGTGAGATTGAATGAGTCATGTCTGCTTTTGCATTGGTGTAGTGTGGTTGATGACACTGCATGTAAGTAGTTCATTATTCAATGCAGAGTTTTTCTGAACAAATTTTACTGCTGCTTGAACAGTGAAGACCTTGGAGCAGAGGGACATCTTGAGCACTCAAGTGCATGATATATAACTCAAGTACTTATGGTTGTACCCCCATTGTGAACTTGTAGAATACTTCATCAGTTCCTGAACAATTGCAGTTGCGAACTGGGTTCCTGGTGCTAAACCCAATCAAGATAAGTCACTAACAGAGACTTGACATCGAGAGAGGCTCTGCTAATGAAGTGGACAATTTTGACTCATGCCAGTTAGTCATATGCAATGAAAGATATGGAGAAGCACATTCTTAGAGCTCGAAGGCCCACCAACTTGCCATATACATGTTGTAAAAGTCCAAGTTGTCTAGCAGAATGATAAGCTGCACAGTATCCAGAAAATGACATCACACCTAGTGAGTACTCTTCTCTAGAATTTAGACAGAGCCTCAGCTGCCAATCTCCCAAAATCTGAATTTGCATTCCCTGATGCACAAGGAGACTCTGAAGTTCCCTCAGCATCCATGAGATGCCTGAATTCAGCTTCAGGGATCTTCATGTCACAAAACATAGGCTGGTACAACAAAGCATTGGTCCAGCAACCAGCAATAGGATATCGGGGACCTCAGAGCAAGTCATATCCAAGGTTCATTGGACTCTGCTGGCATTGCACATGCACAATAGTAGTGCTTAGCAGGACATACAAATAAACCATCTCTCTTAGCTCTACTGTTCCCTTGCCTTCAGTCCTCCTTGAAATCCATCATTTTGAGATTACATGTTACAGATAGTGTCTTGCCCCTACATACTGAGAATGAAGGGTTAACTTGAAAGTCTCCACAAGGTTGTTGGCTGGAAGAAGTTGAGAGTCTTATGATGGAGGATGTATGAATCTGAAGGTGTGGGAGATGAAGAGACAATGGCAAATTCCAGGCAGTAACCTCTGATGACCATCATATTGCTAGCAGGATGTCTCACTGTCTGTTTGTGCACAGTCTGAATTGTCTACCTATCATACATTTTATGAGCCATGTCCTCATTACTGCCTTTAAATGCTGACATGAACGTCTTGACCATGATATTGCTCAAAGGTGTAGTTGCACCACTCAGATCAATGTCAATCACTGGAAACTCAAATCTACACATTACCTCAAGATATTAGCTTGAAATTCATAGGTCAAGTCTTTGTCTCAAAATCAATCCATTGCAGCATTTTAGTGTGTAGAAGACTCATACATCTTGCCAATTGTGCATGATGGATAGACTGAAACACTAGAGACTTGGTGTCCCTCACCTTCCTGGCAGAACACTTCAGATATGGAGTGGAGGAGGCCCAGGCTGGGTGTGATTCCTTTGCCATCCTATGGTTCTCTACTTTGTAATTGCTTGTTACAAATCTCCTCAACTCAAGTTCTTCTTTCTACTCCACTTCTTCCTGCAAGCAATTCCAGAATGCACCTCAATTTAATCTTTTCTCTTGGTGATTTGTGAATCAGATTTTGCCCTCCCAATTCACAAACAATTGATTGGAGCTAATAGGATGCTTCAATCACACTATCTAGGACTAAGTACAATTTTTTGCATGCTGGGCTTGGCCACTACTGACCAGGGTATATGTTAAGACCATGCACAAAGGGTAGGACTGATTCTGAGGGGCTTGGCTTCAGCTTGTGTGCTGCGCCCCTTACCTGAGCATGTGCCCTTAATTTCAGATTGGTGTCCGAAGAAAGTCCGAAGGTATCCAAAGATGTCTGAAGATGTCCGAAGGACATCCAAAGGCGTGGGAAAATTTGGAAGGACTTTCCGGATGGGTGCAAGTAACTTCCGGATGAGTGCAGGAAAGTTCCAGAGGAACTTCCGGAAATTACGATGAGGTTGCGTCCTAATAGAAATATGTATAATGGCTACTTGGGACTTGTCCCAAGTAGAAGCAAACAGAGGGAAGGCTGCAAGGACAAAGTCCGAAGCAGAATAGGTCCGGAGGACTGCGGGAAAGATCTGGATAGACTTCCGGAAAGATTGGAGGATCAGATGGGTGGATAGTGGAGGATCAGAACTCTGGCCTAGGGAATTCCTCCCTAGGCCTGAGATGGATACTGTCTAAGTTGGAAGACTAGAACTGATATGAAGACTTTAGAGTGAGATCTAGTGCGAGGACTAATATGATATTCAGACTGAGGTACTACAAGACATATACAAGAGTTTATATACTAAGTGACTACCAGAAAGATCAATAAGCAAAGGTCTGAAGCTATGTATGAGGCATAAGCAAAGTTAACAAATGTGAGTCAGAAATGAAGCATAGGTTAAAGGATCAGTAAGCATACCGGTAGTAAGTATAGCCGAGGTAATGGAAACAAGGAATACCGGATAGGCTGTGTACACATTACATGCACAGGAAATGTATTATGAAGCTTATCATATATCGGATAGGAAATGGATCTATACATCGGATTGGACCGGATCGGATATTGTCCGGATGAGATGCATGGATATATAGGATGTGGCATTAGGGTGATGGGACAAGGATAAATGATGCAGGCTAGCTGCGAAGGGAAAAGAATCTGGATGTGGACATGTGGATGTGGATGTGCAGAGGTGCAGGGATCCAGATGGACTAGAGACATGGATAGGACATCCAAAGGTCTGGATGAGGCATGGGAATATTATTGGATATGGGTTTGGAATATGGGATATGACAGTATAGGAGATGCCTCTGCACAGACTCAACACATAACACAAACACAATGAACTTGTGATCCAATTTCTTTTTTCCCAAGGGCCTCGATTCATATACCAGTCTGTTCCCTGCATACCACCACTTCTCCATGAACTGCAACCTCTTGCACTACCAAGAGCAACAGCTCAAGGGTACACATATTGATATCACTCTGCGATTTGTGCAACTGAAAATCTAGCACTTGTATATTACAAGACTCAGCAATGGCAAGCACCTCCATACATCAGTAAACCACAATTTTTCCCACAGACATGGGCTACTGGACAGTTTCCCACAGTACCTCACAGTGCAAACAGAGGCTCACAGACCTATACATGTGCACAAAGGCCTATTCACACAGTTCCCAAACTTTGCCCAAAGCTAACAGACATTACATGCTTTGAGTTTCAAGTTGCTAGTACTAGTAGTATAGTCACCATGCAGAATGTTCAAATACTAATAGTAATGAGACAAAAAACACTTGTGAAGTTACAATACAAACAGAGTTATAAATGTACTTGAATATATGTAAGACTACAAAGACAAAAATTGCACAATGGCAAGTCCAAATCTTGCATCATCAGTACATCAATCAAGCTAAATAGTAATGTTATGTTTGGGCCCCAAATGGACAGAAGAGCCTGTAGCTTGTATCACATACTAGCACTTTAATCCACTATGATACTGTTGGCAGACTTACTGGTGTTGTGTGCAGGCACATGATGAAAAAGACCATGTTTATTGAAGGTAATCTGCATACATCCCAATCCAAGGTCTGCCTTGTTGAGTTTCTGTGCAGAAATGTTGGATTTGAACTTTGACAGACTGGCCATTAGTTCACACTCATGGACCATGCAATCAGCAAGTGACTGTTCAGCCCTGAAGATGTCTTGTCTGGCCCTTGCAAGCTCCATGACTAGGTTGGCTTCGAGTTCATTGGCATCATCGATGGTCTACATAAATACAACATATGATATTATTAATACAATTTTAAAATGGGAGTGCTTACTATTGTGCCAATACCATCAGCAATGTCATACAGATCTGGGAGACCACAACCATCTGAATTTGAGGTAATATGGTGGTACAAACCATGACACCAGTAGTGAGGGAATGTTTTAGTTAAGGTAGAAGGAATATTGTTGGTAAGATTAAGACTAACAAGTGGGTTCAACATTTGTTTACTACTCAGTTTCTTGTTGACCAAACTGTATAGCATTCAGTAAAATCCATGCCAACTTCTCAGAATTCAAAGATGTGCTAAGTATACATTGATTTCACTCGCTTCTAAACTTAACGTCTCAAATCTCAATAGTATGTTTCAGTGTCCTTCATGTGGAAAAGGAGGGTTCAAAGATGATATTGCTGTTGCCTGTCACATGAACCAACCTTGCTTGGGATGCATCACATGGCTATAGGATATAATACAGCTTCAGACCAACTACTCTATGAATGTTGATGACCTGCACATGCCACATGACTCTGACTTGGAGTCACATCAAGACCACTATCATAATCAACCTGAGGGCCTTGGAGTTGCCGATTCAGATGAAGGTGTTTTTACTGGTCACATCAATGAGGCAGGCATGCTACCAACCACTGACTTGTGTCCCAATGCCTCTCAGACATATGGCAAGGGTCATACATTTCTTGATTTATTTTACTCCGATGAAAATAGCATATATCACACGAAAAATCTTTACTACCCATTCAGTAGTCAAAAGGAGTGGGAAGTTGTGTCATGGCTATTGCATTCGGGATTGAGCATGGGGAAGATTAATAGTTTTTTGTCACTTGAGATGGTCAGTGCTCAATCATTTTCATTGGTGAAGTCTGACAGAGTGCCCATTTAGATCAAGGATCTTTCGTTATTGTTCTCTTCTGCTGAAGAGCTGTGAGGTAGGGCTGAAATGTTGCCCAGCGGTCCACACTGGATGTCTCAAGTAATTCCTATGGCTCATCCCACAAAATCACCCATTGTATTATACTGGTGTGACCCCTTTGACTGTATCTCAAGCATACTCAACCATCCTACATTTCATGGAGAGTTAGACTTTATGCCCTGCAGGGTGGATACCACTGCACAGTGGCTGTATTGTGTGTACACCAAGTGGATGACAGCTGATGATGCCTGGAAGATGCAGGTGTGTAGTCTTATCGTTCAAGTTGCTCTAAGTACTTATTGCTTCCAACAGTCGAATCTACCAAGTGGTGCAACCCTGCTAGGCACTATTTTGTCATCAGATAAGACCAATATCTCTATGATGACAGGCGACAGAGTTGCCCACCCACTCCTCATCAGCCTCACAAACATATGCATGTCTATTCGATTCAAGGCATCATTGGGTGCTTTCTTGCTCACTGCCCTACTCCCTGTGCCCAAATTCACTCATAAGAAACACTTGTGAGGTGTGCTGGAGGATTGTCTAATTCATCAATGCTTGGATATTGTTCTGGTGCCTCTTAAGCAGGCTGCTCGCAAAGGGGTAATGCTATCAGATCTGGTTGGAGATAGTCATTATTGTTTCACCCCACTTGCGAGTTATGTTGTTGATACACCAGAGGCAATAATGCTTGCCACTGTTGGCAGGAAAACGTCTCTGGTCACCATGGCCTCATACAAGCAACTTGGAGATAATTTCCTCCATGAACCTCAAACTCAGTCAACTACCCTTGCGCAACTAGCTGTTGTCTGGGAAAGGTCACCCCCAACAATATTGAAGTGTTCTTTCGTGAAGCACAGAAGTTTTGCTTGAACAGAGTTGATAAACCTTTCTGGTTGGATTGGGTCATGACTGAACCATCACATTTTCTCACTCTGAAATTCTTCACCATCTTCACTGAGTGTTTTATGACCACAATGCCAAATGGATTATATGTGCAGTTGGGGAAGCAGAAATTTATTTCCATTTCTCTGTATTACAGCCTGTGATGGGCTTTCACCATTTCCATAGCGGGATCTCAAAGCTGAAGCAAGTTACGGGGTGTGCTCAACATGACATCCAACACCCAATCATTACAACTGCTGCAGATGCAGTACCTAGCATTGTAATCACTGCCATATGAGCATTGATGGATTTCCATTATCTTGTGCAGTCAACACAGATTGATGATTGTGACCTTCAACACATTTTGACAGCGTTGGCTGAATTTCACACCAACAAGCAGGCAAGAGTGGCAAAGTCATTGATAATTGGTACATCCCAAAATTAGAACTCATGCAGAGTATCGCTCCCAGTATTCACAATACTGGTGTTGCCATGCAATGGACTACAGACACTACAGAGCACACACATGTCACTGAGATCAAGGACACCACATGAGCCAGTAACAACAACAACTACAATGCGCAGATTTGTTGCCACCTTGACCATGCTGACAAGTGCTGTCACTGTGAGCTTGCTGTAAATCTACTAGACTTGTTGAACCAACATGCATACCTAGATGAAGACAACAACAATATCAATATTGACATTGACGATGATCGTGACATCCTGGCAACAGTCAATTGCCTTGGTTATTCATGGCCAATTACTGACTACTTTGCAATCACACAGATTCTTCTGCACAAGGAGGTGGGGACAATCCCTCAGCCATTACGCACTTTCGTTGTTGGACAGTGTATAGCCGTTTATCTTGCCTATGACCCATCAATCAGAGCCCTCTCCATTGATGACACTGCTCTCAAATTCAACCTTCCCAACTTATGACCAGCTCTTGCTGACTTCCTTCATCATGAAGATACCTATGGAAATGATCATATTCATGCAATTGGTGGGGCTAGGAGAGCTGGGCCTGATGCTTTGCTTCCTTTTGATAAAATGCAAATTTGGTTCAAAGTTCGACTCCAGGACATGGATGTTTACAATACCAGCATTATGCAGCCTGCACAGACCCTGAACTGTGCACCACCTTGTGACCTCTGGACCTCTGGCCAGTATGACACAGTTATTGTCAATCATGAGGAGGGGTACTCATGGCCTGCTGATGGTCTTCACAGTGAGTCATTATGTTTTGCTGTCATGCTGAACCTTATCTCATTGAATATCTAGGTCATAGCATTGCTCAAATCAGGCTTATCATGTGTCCAATTGGAAAGAGGGGCACAGAATGGTTGTGGAAGGATCACTTCCTCACTTATGTGCAATGATTTGACATTGGTGATCATGAACCAGCTACAAGGTTACATTTGCTCAAGAGGGTGAAACAGTCAAATGGGACTTGGATTGGTGATATCATTCCAGTCACTCAGTTCAGGGCGCCCATCAATGTTGTCCCTTGCTTTAGTGCAAGTGCAGACAATCATCTCACCCCATATAACAGCACCAAACACTCATCAGAATTCTGGCTCAATAGGTACTGGGACAAAAACACATTTTTTCCTCTTTTGATGTAGCACAATAGGCCCAATGTTCTGTTTAATACCTTTTATGCACTTTTCTTTCTACTTTTGTATCTGTCTAGGATATCTGTAGTTGCTATATGGTGGCAATAAGCCCTCTGCAGCTGTCTCACTTTTCTTCTTGCTGAAGCGCTGAGTGCCTACCTGTCAATATGGCATACTTTTATAGGACAGTTGGTGACAGAATCAAACTAGCCTCACTGATATCACTTCCTAAACTCAACAACATCCCTACTATGAACAAATTGACCTCCATTGAACTTGATCAATCAGTTACAACTGAACCTCAATCTGAGGAGGACTCGCTAGGCCACCTACTCCCCTTCATTTTCAAACCTTTCACAGTCCCTATTCCATTGGTAGCCAAACTCACAATCAAACTCAGTAAAATCATAAATCGCAACAAACACATTAACAATACATTTCACCTAAACAGCCCAGATGATATTGTGCCATTGTATGATACCAATGCAGGGCTTTGGAACTGGGGACTTCTGCTCTTGTATCCCAATGGTGGTGGTGTAGCAGAAGACTGCATCCCTTTGCCAGGTGTCGAGAAAAGCACCTACAAAGAAATATTTGCTACATTTATCAATGCTTTCACTACCTCCATGGCTGAGTCACAGCCAAAACTGCTCACACTATCTGCAACTCAAATATGGAGTGCAGCTCATTCAACAACTCCTGTGGAAGGCACCAAAATCAGGTGCAAACCAGATCTCATCTTATCTGATGATATAAAGCTGAAGTGGAGCAACATCAGGGTCTATGCTAAGTTGATGGTCAGCAGCTACAAGCCTGCACAGTAGCTTGTGAGAGCTGCAGATACTTAAGCATATCTATTGCTGAGCAATCAACCTTAGAGATGCTTTGCACTCATTCTATCCTTCACCAGCAGCTATAATGACCTCAGAGTCTTATTGTACAACCATTCTGGTGGCATTGTGTCTCCCTACTGTAACATCAACCACCAGCCTGACACATTTGCCCAAATCATTGCTACTATCATCTTTGGTAGTCCAGAATGTATCAGGTATAATGCCACAATTACTTTCTGGAAAAATGTTCTGCTTCCTCCACTCCCAGGTGCACATATGCCTGGCTGCCATCCATTCAAAAACTTTCCTGCTTGAGCCGATACTACTTGTGATATGTCAATTGCACCATCTCTTGATGCATTCCCTGAAGATCTCCAGAAAGGACCCTCTAGTGGTGCCCTTGAGCATGAACCAATGCCTCTTCACAACTCTTCTCACAACTCAAGAGAAGAATCTTCCATCTCTCCCTCTGCTTCCTCTGCTTCCTCTGCTTCTCCCCATCTTTTACTTCCACTTCTGCCCCTTGAAGCCACTAGTGCTCCCTTGTTGAACCTCATGTCTCAAGCTCCTGTGAGGGGAGATGATTCTAGTTTCAGTGCTATACCTCATCCTTCCCAGTATCCCCATACCCCTCAATCGCCTGCAGAACCCTGTGGCAAGATCTGTGTCAATAAGAAGATATACACCATTCAGAAGATTCTTTTTACAACAAAGGGCCTTGTTGGTTGTGGGACCGTTTGTTATCTTGTCAGTTTGGACAAGCAAGAGTTTATAATCAAAGATCACTGGGTTCAGGGTGACCAGGACAAGGTCATGAATGAGATCAAGATGTTAGAGGTAATGCATGGCATTCCTGGTGTTCCAAAGCTCATGGATTACTGGATGGTTAAAAGGTCGGATGGAAAGGTCAATAGAATGAAAGAATATCATCATCCAGATGTTGCAGATGCTGTAAGCATCCTCAGTACCTATCATACCCACATTCACCTCATCATGGAGCCATGTGCTGACCTGCACCAAACCGGTTTGGTGCATGGACGACCAATACTCTCTCATGAGTCATATACCCTGAAATACCACTATGAAACCTTATTCCCTTTTATCTAAAGTTGGACTGAGGCTAAGGGAATATTTTTTTTTGCTTTTCTTTTTTATTTTTCAAGTCTGTATGCCAGCAGCCTGAATATTTTAGTACATTTAATTCTGCGATGAGTTTTGCTTAGTCAGCCATGGTGATGACTCAGACAAAATCCCACACATGTCAGGTAACTGTAAAAAATACTTCCCACATATGTTGTCCTGGAAAAACATTAGTAAAC